>JAHDVE020005044.1:0-34751 GCA_022606495.2 Halesus radiatus | reverse complement strand
GCATATTTATTTATTTTCGTTTAGGTCACAGGTTCTCAACCTTATTTTGCTCACCGCCCAGTTTGAGAACCTTTTTTTTCTAGAGGCCCCCCCCCTCATTTTTTTTTACTTACCATCTCGACCCCTTGGAATAACAAGGTTCCAACTGACGATTTGGGCTGATTTGAGTTATTGATTGGAAATGATTCCAACTGCAGTATTCTTTATTTCTTTTAAAGACTTCAACAAAATCTAGTGAATATTAACGGAATTAGAAAGTGTTACAAGTTCCAAATGCATCGGTATTTCACTATAATTTGTGAAACAAGGTTTCAAGTGCAGATGTAATCTTGTTAGTCCAACTTAAAAAGTTGTTTTGTAACTCACTTCACATTAATCCATACAGAGCATTCCATCTGTTAGATTTCCGCGCGTTGCAATTAGAAGTGTAAATAAGATGATTAAAGCGTGATTCTTTATTTAAATTATTGAATACGAGGATTATAGAGATTTTTGAATACCTTTTAAACCACCAGACAGCGATTCTGTCGACTTCTGTACGGTTTTCCTTCAGATAAAATAAAAGAAGTCATGGAGCATGTTGTTTTTTTTCGCATGGTGGAGTCGCACTACTGCCGAGGCAGTATTTGGAGTCGAATCTGAACGTGGTGAAAATGTATGATTTATACACAAAATATTGCGAAGAGATGAATACAACGGCAGTGAAATGGAGTATCTACAGGCATATTTTTATGACCAGATTTAATTTAAGTTTTCAGATGAAAAATCTGATAGATGTGATCTTTGCAAAGAATAGCTCGATGCAAAAGATGATAATCTATTGATTGAATATTTGTCATTTAAGTATGAAAATCATTTTAAAGATAAGATGGCTATGAGAGAGGACAGAGATTCTGATAAGAAAAATGATATAGCCGTCCTTTATTTTGATTTACAAAACGTTATATCATGTCCGAGAGCAGAAGTAAGTTCCTTCTATTATAAAAGAAAATTGAATGTGTACAATTTAACTTCACACTACTCGTTAACCAAAACCATGTATTTTGTGAGATATGGAATGAGAGTAAGTCAGGTAGTGCTGAAAATGACTTTGCGAGTGATTTTAAAAAGATTTTAGATTTGCTTTAGGTTGTTGAGAATAATTTCACTGAATTGATAACGTGGAGTGATTCGTGTATTCCGTTAAATAGGAATTCTTTTATAAGCACCGCTGTTTTATATTTTCTCAACGAAAATCCAGAAATAACTTCGATTACCATGAAGTACTCGATACCTGGCCATTCCTGCACACGAGAAGTTGACAGAGCCCACAGTGCCATTAAGAAGGTCACGTCCAAGACCGAGTTCTTTTCACCACTCAGTCTCATGAGAATATTGAAGTCAGTGAACAAAAGAAAGCCACTTAGAGTTTTGCAAATGACCAGTGATGATTTTAAAGTTTGTGGCAGTGCTTCGAAGCGAATACCATTTTTAAAAGTGTCTGTACTTCGGTTTACACAAAACATTCTTGAAGTAGAGTATAAAAATGCCTTTAGCTGTAATGTTTTGAAAACTTAAGTTTTCGCGATAAACCGAAAAGGAAAAATAGTAGTTTGGACGTTGAATTGGAATTTCTAATTCCAACATTGATTAAACCGAAAAACGTAAGAAATACGCAAGTAATGTATCTCAACAAAAAAATCATGATAAAAAAAATATGTTAATCTCCATGCCTATGGAAGACTGAAAGTATTACAAATCTTTTATATATATAGTTTTAAACATTAGTTTATTTAATACATGGGTAAATACATAAAACTGTTAATTAACTTTTTATTTTGTGCCATCTCGCATACTATTTATATTTGTTTTATTTTAATAACCATAATTATATAGGTACACATTATTATTTATGCTTTTTATTCTTAAACAATTCTTCTATTATTATAATGATTCCCTGTAATAAGGATCTTGTGCTTACCTTGTTTGCTGATTTTTTATTGAATATACTTCGTTCATAATTATAACTATAATTGCTGTTTATTAATCACCACACCACTCAGAATAAATAATTATTGATCTCTTTTAGTCATTGTTTGATTGCATTCCTAAATTTCGTAACAGTGTGAATTTTAACACAATTCCATAAGAGGTACACCGAAAACGTAATTTCTGAAAGAATATATACTTGAAATCACTCAATTGCGTAACAAAGTTCCAACTAATAAAATACTTTCCCAGATTTCGTATTTCTAATTAATAATGATCCTTGATAATACTTAAAATCAGTTTAGAACCTACAACTAACCGTATTTGCATTCTCAAAACAATATAAAGTTGAATACGTATTTAAATACAGTAATTAATTTATATCTTTGAATCTTATTATCTCAGAATAGTGTCAGTGTCAGATGGAACCTTGTTATTCCAAGCGGTCGATCTGTCGCGAATCTGAAATAGATATTGCCACGATTATATTTAAACGTGTAATTACAGTGTAATATTATATAGTCGTAAGATATGACTCCTATCCTATTTCTGAGTTTAAAGAAGAATGTTTCAATGAGAACAATTAAAACGCATAGTTAATTATATTGAGAAATATTTTTATTAATACCCAAAAGACATTGAATTTATAACTTATCTAATGAGAAGGTTGAATCTGATCCATTTTAAGGAGTTTGTTAATATCAGACTCGATTTTACATACAAACAACCGTAAGTCGCCGCGTTCAGTGACACGGAGCCGATTTCTCTTGTTAGTTACTAACGTTGCTACAGCACTAAACCCACGTTCAGCTAAATAGAACGATGGGAATGTAATCAGAAATCATTGAACAATCGACCATAATCCTGGGTACAGTTGCGAAATCGGCTTCTGCAGCCAAAATTCGTGATAGCCATTCTTAAATTTGCTTTCCAATTCCACATTTGTCGTCAGTTCTATTAGTTCTTCTTCTAATTGGGATGATCCTGGTATGTTGACATTTGAAAAAGGATCCAAAACCCAGTCTGGTATGTCCATGTTTAAAATATACTGGAATTGTCCCTTGAAATCACTCTGTCTTTATACGTATATTTATAGTATGTGATTAGCGTGTTTTTTTTGTCTTTTTTAGACTATATTTTTTTACCTGCCCACGCCCTCACTGTGACATCTCAACCCCCACTAATTTTCTCTGGGTCTTCTACTGCCCCCTGAAAGGGGGGGGGGGGGCGTTATCGCCCACGTTGAGAACCTATGGTTTAGGTGGTGATGCTTCCTATTTTTATATCTATATTTCATAGCCTGCTGCGCTGCTCCATGTCAGTCATCTTGCGCGTCTTGAAGGGATTCGACCTCCCGTCGGAGACTGGCATTATTATCCTGTAGAGCAGTGGTCCCCAATCTTATTGTCACCGCGGACCGGTCAATATGTTTGATAATTTTACCGCGGCCCGCCATGGGGGGGGGAGGGGTATTTTAGATTGTTTTGATTTAATAATTTTAATTGAATCTTGTTTAAAGATGCCTTCAAAATAAAATACTGTTACACTGAAAAATGAATATAAAGAGATTTAACATATTAACTTACTAGAACGCTAAATCAATGAGAACCCTGAGCTTGTTTCTTTGCAATGAGATGGTTCTATCTGAGGGTAATAGGAGATAATGACACCCGAAATGTGTTTCTTATGTACAGTTTATTCCGTTGTTTTGTTTTGGTTGTTGTCACTGCAGAAACCCTGCTTCACACAGATAGGATCTCGGAAATGGCCATAGGGATATAAGTGCAATGGTGGCATTCTCAGGGTATTCCGCAATGACTTTAATCCAGAACACCGGCAGAGTTGTTGTCTCGAACGTAGTTTTAAGGCCGTCATTTGCAATATCCAGCAGTTTATCTTCTTCTTTCGCAGGCATGCTAGATTCGCCTGATTTGTTGACATTTTTTTAAGCAGGCTATTCGCGGCCCGGTACCATTTGATCCACGGCCCGGTACCAGGCCGCGGCCCGGGGGTTGGGGACCAGTGCTGTAGAGCATTCTAATATTCTAGGATATTAATATACTGATCCTTCCACTCGCTAGACAGTGCGTCTAATTTCAGTTGAACGGCGTCAACAGCATTTTTGCTCTCCGAGCACATGTCTACCTTTATCTCAAAGAAATTGGTTCATTGTCAATATTTATCATTGACTGATGCCGCAGTTAGTCCATGGAGCCGGATAAGGTTACCAGTGGTGAAGAAGACGATTTTTTTTGTTTTTTTTTTTTTTTTAAATTGTTAATACCGCAGAAAAGTTCTAATTGCCCCAACCGTTTGAAGCCAGTGAGACTATGGCATCCCCAATTGAGGTACGTTGTGAGGCTGAAGGATGAAAGTTGTGGGGAGGGGAAGGAAATAGGGAGGAGGAAGGTGGGAAAGAACCTGGCTCTTCAGATCAGGTCACCAAACACGACTAAAGCCATTTCAAGCAACATTTCGATTCTGAATGGTGGTCTTTCACGAGGGCGATACTGAAACGTGCCGCAAATACACATGTTATTTTAAATGAATAAGTTATAAAATAACACAAATTAATCAAATAAAATTTAATTGGGCACGTCGGAATTTGAACCCGCGACCTCCGGATTTGTGGCCGAGGATCGTAACCACTCAACTACGGGACTACTACTTTCTTCGCATTGCAAACTTGATTTAGACATTATTTTGTTAATAGGTGATTTTTTTCCAAAAATTCTTAGTATTGTTTAAAAATGCCCCCTATTAATTTGTCAATGGTAAAATGCTATTTTTTTTCACGAAACAGAAAATTTATAAATTCAAAATATGTTAATTGTCTGCGGCTGTGTTTCACCTTACAATAATACCGATTCCTCGTTTTAGAAAAAAAAAAGATTTTTTAGATTTACAGTTATTAAACAAGCTGCCCCCGCCAAATACCCTGCCACATTGCTGAGCGCATTACTGTTTGTCGTTTTTAATTATGTAATATATACGTCAGTTATTTGCCATTTAATTTGGAGCTGTCAGAATCAGCTGTGTTATTGTTTATCCAAAGAAGTACAACGGTGCCAACGATTCCCAGCCCTCGTGAAAAAATGGTTAAGGCTTATTTAAGGACAAAATAGTACATCAAATCGTTATTCATATATGCTTCATATTACTTCATCTAATTTCTATAGGCACTGCTGAAACCAGCTGCACTCCGGGCTCCGGAATGTATAGCTGAGCAGTGACCCTTTTGACAATTGCTAATAGTATATAAAATGTAAAAATAAAATATGTGAAATAATTTAATGACAAATAAATGTTTCATGTCAATATTATAATTATCATTACACATGCCCGTAGATTAGGGAAAATAACGTATATACGAGGTGTGTTCAAAGGAAAGGGTGAATTTCGAATTTTTTCGAAAAGTATTTATTTATTCATTAATATCCATTTTCTCCCCTTTAAAGTAATCCCCCTCAGATATATAATGCACTTATGCTAGCGCTTCTTCCAAATAATCGAAGCACTTCTGGAATGCGTTTTTCGGTATGGCCATCAGCTCGTTCTCCGATTCTGACTTTATCTCATAAATTGTGGCAAAACGCTTTCCTTTTATTGGTCTCTTCAGTTTCGGGAATAGGAAAAAGTCTCAAAGAGCTAAATCTGGTGAATACTGTGGTTGAGGCATGATTACGGTGTTGTTTTTGGCCAAATAATCATGAACAAGCATTGATGTGTGAGCTGGTGCATTATCGTGATGCAAAATCCATGATTTGTTTTTCCACAATTCCGAACGTTTGAGCCGTATTGCTTCACGCTGCATAACTTCCCTGTACTATTCCTTATTAACCGTACGACCTGTTGGCAAGAACTTATGATGCACCACGCCATTGTAATCGAAGAAAACAGTGAGCAAAACCTTCACATTTGATCGAACTTTCGAATTTTCGGTCTTGGCTCTTCTGGCCGCTTCTATTGGGATGATTGGGCCTTGGTTATCATCACTAGTTATGACCCTTTTGAGCAAATCTGGATCGTCTTTGACGTCATTCAACAACTCCTGAGCGATACTAATGCGACGTTGCTTTTGCTCAAAATTTAGCAATTTCGGAACAAACTTCGCTGCCACACGTTTCATGCCCAAAACATCCAAGTAAATTGCATGGCATGAGCTGATTTATATGTCAGCATCCTCTGCAATTTCCCTAATAGTGATTCGACGATTTTCCAAAACTATTTTCTTCACTGTTTCGATGTTTTCTTCGTTTGTTGACGTGGTTGCAACTCCAGGACGCTCATCGTCATTAACATCTTCTCGGCCTTCTGTGATGCGCTTGTACCAATTATAAAAACTTTTTTGAGACAAAGTAGACTCGCCGAATACCACAGTCAACATTTTAAGTGCGTTGGAGCACTTCGCACTGGCCTTCTGTGATGCGCTTGTACCAATTATAAAAACTTTTTTGAGACAAAGTAGACTCGCCGAATGCCACAGTCAACATTTCAAGTGCGTTGGAGCACTTTATTCCATTTTTAACGTAAAATTTAATACATATTCTTTGATCCATTTTTTTCAAAAGTAAAAAATCGTAGAACACACAAAAACGTGACTAACCTTTCCAGTTGTCAAAAATAAACCACTAATCCAAAATGGCTGATAATGCTAACATATGATAAACATATGTGTACCAACATAACGAAAAAAAAAAAACGATAATCGAATGTACTCACCCCGCGAAAATTCAAAATTCACCCTTTCTTTTGAACACACCTCATATAGGAACAAAGTATTTTTGACTGGAAATCGATTTTTGAGGACGATCATTAGTCCGTTTCAAGGTAGTTCAATAGGAACGTGAATATACAGGAGCATATAAGAAATTCGATCAACTTCTAATAACCAACAACATGAGAGTAGGTCAGCTAGCATGGATTTATCACAAAGCGAAGGCCGACAGAGCCTTTGAAACATTGTACGACGCCATATTTTATGGGATAGGCTTTTTGACTGATCAAGACAGCGCTTCATCAACAACACGTTGCTTGAATTGATCGAGAGAAGAACAACGAATCGACAGAAGTGGAATGGTAATATTTAAAAAATAAAGCATGCTTCCACCAGAGTCATATGCCCATCGGAAGTATGTGCCAAATGAATTGCTCCATTAGCTATATGGCCATGGAAACGCGTACTGCTATTTCGATGAGGATCAGTTGAATAAAGTTGTATTCTGAACTAATCCCAAAATTAAATAAAACTTCAGATAAATTGGGCAATAGGTAGTATGTAATCATACTGTTATCATAATGCGAGTTTAGATAAGATGACGAATATTGGCTTCACGGAGATAGTAGTGAAAAGGCTGTTAGTGAGTCAACTGTTTCACGGGGTTACTCGGGCTAGTTGAAGTTAGTTTACATGCGGATGTCCTCAGTATGAAGTGACAATGTTTCGTGTTATACCCCCGAAAATATTACTTAGGGGGTTATTCATCGGTTGTTGTTTACTTGTGTGTGCTCTTTTCTACAACTTTTCATACAGTGAAGTGCAAGCCAAAGTGAAATCGATCAAAGATCACATTGCACAATCAGTGGTAGAAAACGTTCTAATAGGGAAAGATGGCAGAGATATAGCGCAAGAAATGGTTGTTCTTAATGAAAAGCCTTTACACAAAAATGATTACAAATACATTCTCATGTGGACTCATAATTACACGGTCCCTTTTGTTTCTTTCCCGCTGGGTCGCAATGGCTTCATAGATAAAAAGTGCCAGTACACCAACTGTTTTCTAAGTAATGATAAAACGTATTTTACTAATTTAACTGAGTGGGACGCCTTACTGTTTCACATCCCTGAATATACTCTGACTGGCAACTCTTGGCATCATCCGTTCCCTAAGGTCAGGAGCGCCCATCAGGAGTACATCTTAGCTTCCATCGAATCCAGCCACTACTACCCAATCTGTGACAAGAAATGGAACAACTATTTCAACTGGACAATGACGTATAAGCTAGATTCAGATGTTCCCTGGGAGTATTTTACTATTCGGAACTTGACAGATAATCAGATCATCGGCCCAGGAGCTACCGTCCAATGGAAGGAAAATATGAAGAGTTTATCGGAGGAGGTAAAACAAAACTTAAAGAAAAAATCAAAGGCAGTTGCGTGGTTCGTTTCAAACTGCTATTCATTAAGTAAAAGGGAGGTATATGCTGGAGACTTAAAGAAAGAATTGGAAAAGTTTGACATGGTTCTAGATGCATTTGGAGGTTGTAGTAGAAAAGCATGTGATGAAGCTACTTGCAACAAGAAGCTTCAAGATGAATATATGTTCTACCTCTCGTTTGAGAATAGTTTCGCTGAAGATTACACGACCGAGAAATTGCTGAATGCGATGCGAAACAACGCGGTGCCCATAGTGTGGGGAGCTTCGGATTATTCCAGGTACTTCATCATTCAATCATTGTTGTGTTTATTTATCGATCGATTTTATAGTCATTTTTTATTTAATTAGGAATTATAATTTCTCAATGTTGGTATTCTACTTACGCCTTTCTTACAATGAACATTACAATCCACGACGGCAACGGATTTAGAAAACCCAACATAAATAAACCCAAGGTATAATTTTATCTCATCAACAAACATTTTACATATCTATAGCGTGATGAAAAGTACTTTCTTTAATTTATCTACGTTCAAGGGAATTATTCCTGATATCTTTATTGGTTGCAAGAATCATAAACTTTTTTTTTATTCTGTTGTGTCAATGTAGTAAGAATGCTTTGCAAGTAATTGTTTTTCTGTGAATGCATTAGCCGTGAGTCATGTTCCTAACCACTTTAAGCTTAACTCAGTACGGATGATTTCGACTATCTGCTTTTGATTTCATTTAATTTATGTGTTCAAATGGCACGCGGAACACAATGCAAATTTATTTGGCCCAGTCAGCGGTCATTTATAGAAGATTGTTTACAGGACTGTCTGAACCTGTAACTATCAGAGTGACAGCTCTACTATACTCGTATACACGATGCGTCGACAGTAACTGTTTGCTGTATTGAGGGATGCAAAGTAAGAATAATCAGAAGGATTGTCTGGACCACGGGCGGTATTATTGACAGCCCTTATCTTCAACAAATCTCCCAACCGAAACGTTAGATATTCTGGACGTACTTTTTATTTTGATGAAAGTGTTATAATATTATATAATGCGAATGGTGAAAACCCAAAAGTTTCACGACCCAGGAATACGTTCCAGTTGTTTTTAGTTTATTTTGAATAAGTATTGATACTGTTAATTATGCCCCTAAAAAGTGTCCAATTTAAAATGATTATCAGCTCTAGCAAGTAAATATTTCGAATCATTGAAGATAATATTAATAGCTATTTAATTTTAATCGAAATACGAAATCGGAAAGACACAGAAAAGAAAAATATAACGGTAGCAGCTGGGATTCGAACCCAGGACCTAGCTCAGGTAGTATAGAGCGTAGGTCCCGGATAGACCATGGGGTCGTAGGTTCGAATCCCAGCTGCTACCATTATTTTATTTTTTCTGTGTCTTTTCGGTTTCGTGTTTCGATTTGGGAGTTGTTAATATGATCTTCAATGATTAAAAATATATTACAATTAGATTTATATGCTCCAATAGGTTATTCCAAAAAAATAAATCACATTAAATTACAGGTAGAAATGATAGGTATGGATCTAGTATAATCATTTATTTATACGATAAAGGTGAACACGGCGATTGCAAAATAACAGGAACTGAAATTGATAAACACGAAAGAGTTCTTAAAATCAAAGAACTCGAATTGACATGTTAATCCAATACCATTAGCAAAATATATGGTGCCATGAACAATGGCTCTTACACTTAACGGTAACATTCTAGCAACTATGTATATTCTGGATTGAATATATGGTCCTTCAAATATCCCCTTCCCAAGGCAAATTATTTCTTAAGGAATTTTGATGCACAGGAGCAACCAAATAATACGAGTACTTTACTTGACCAATCACCCCTCACAACCTGAAGGGTGCAACATTAAAAATTAAAAAAATAAAGGATTAGGTATATATGATGAACGGAGGAGGACATCACTAATACGAAGCGAAAAGATCTATCACGCCCTTAGGCAGACCCAGACGGCGCTTCGTGGACCACGTGCATGCCCAGCGCCCGATTTACCATACGTTCATACTGTGGAAAAACATCGCAATCTCTGAAAAAGCGCCGAAATTATTCTCTACATCATTATTACCTATAATGTCCAATAACATGGAAGTTTTTTAAAAATTGATTTTTATTATATATAATTAACAACATTGTTTACATGGTAATAATAGTAAGCATGTAAGTAGTAAAAACAGTTTTTTTAATTTATTTATATACTCCTTTTAGTTCCATTATTTTAAAAATTAATTTCTCCCTAATTGAGAAATTCTCTTGTTTAGAGAGTGAGATATATAGTACTATGGACCTATAATTAATTTCAAGCGTACTACCATGAACTTGATATTCTGGTGACTATATAAGTGTAAACTACGATTATTTGCTGATGATACAATCATATATATAACTGGAGATAATTATGAGGAATTAATCAATATTTTGAATAATTAACTAGAAAATGTAACAAGATGGCTAAAAATAAACAAACTAAAATTAAATACAAAAAAGACAAAATATATGATAATTGGACATAAGAACATGCAGCGAAAGCAAAATAAAAATTGATGGTGAAATTATTGAAAATGTAAATGACATGAAATACTTCAGAGTTATATTAGATACAAAAGTTAGTTTTAATAAACATGCTGAATACATAAACAAAAATTTGGGAAGAGGATTTCATTTTTGGGAAGAATACGTCCAAAAATGTCCAGAAAGACGACACTTACAATTTACAACTCTATTATTGCTCCACATTTTAACTACTGCTCAACGATACTTTACTTGTGTAACGACAGAGAACAGAACCAATTACAAATTCTCCAAAATAGAGCAATGAGAATAATATTACAGCGAAATAGATATTCAAAAGTAGCTAAAATGTTAGAGGAATTAAATTGGCTAACAGTAAAACAAATATTGACATTGAACGAATTGATTTTTATACATAAAATCAGAAACAACTTGTTACCAATATATTTCTCCAAAAAAATTATTTACAGCATGGACATTCACGGACATAATAGTAGAACGTGTATGGACATTAGGCTACCGAAAAAGAAGAAAGCCAACACGCAAAATAGTATTTTATATATGGATGAAATGCTATAATGCTATGCCGGACCCAATCAAAATTGCATCAATTAATAAATTAAAAATAGATTGTAAGAAGCACATTAAGTTAAACAAGAAAAATCCATTAGTTTCCAATTATCATTACATATATGTAATAGTATAAGATTTATAATTAGTTATTTTGTAAACTTAAATGTACAAATAACTAAAATAAAACAAAAACAAAACAGGTCGCCAAATATCGTAGAACCGGCCCTGTGCACTCCGATCCGAAGGAAAGTTCAACATGGTAAGAAGTGGAATGGCATAATAAAATGGGAATAGGCTATTGGAACTAAATGATATAAATATATAGTTCCCTTTTCACCTGCTGGCCATGCTCATCTTGATAACTGGAATTAACATATATAAGATTAACGATTAGATAACGAAAACAGACACAAATTCAAAACCACCAGTGAATGAAAAAACATATTTACCATATACTCGTATATTGAATGCCAAACTTATATATAAATGAATTAATCTTCCTTGAAATTTGTACATTAGTCAGCAGGTAGCCATGTTTATCAGTAAGCGAGTACAGATAAGATGGGATGATCGATGAGTGGTCTTCATACTTAAATAGCTAGTTGTTAGTGATTATTGTGATTACTGTTCGACTGGGTGGTTGATTCGGGAGTGGCAAAGATTGTTGTTTATGCGTGAATATTCTCAGTGACAATGTCAGGTTTTTTTACCAAACAAACATGCGTTAAAGGGCTGTTTTTGGGTTGTTGTTTACTTCTATCAGGTTATATCTGTTACTCTTTATACTTAATGGAGCAAGGCTTCTCTAGCGTAATGGAAGATATTGAAAAAATGACTAAAAAAGATTTCAAATATATTCTTTTGTGGACCCATAATGACAAGGTCCCATTTAGTTCTTTCCCACTGGGTAGCGATGGCTTCTCAGATTCCAGTTGTCAATATACTAACTGTTATTTAAGCAATGATGGAGCCTATTTTACTAATTTAATTGAATGGGACGCCTTACTATTTCATTCTTGGCCTCACCCGTTCCCTGAAGTTAGGAGCGCCCATCAGAAGTACATCTTAGCTTCCATCGAATCCAGCCACTACTACCCAATCTGCGATCAAAAATGGAACAACTATTTCAACTGGACAATGACATACAAACTAGATTCAGATATTCCTTGGGAGAATTTTGTTATTAGAGACTTGACAAATTATCAGATTGTTGGCCCAGGAGCTAACATCTTGTGGAAAAACAACATGACGAGTTTATCGGAAGAAAAAAAACTGATTTTAAAGAAAAAAACCAAAGCAGTGGCGTGGTTTGCTTCTGATTGCTATTCACTTAGCAAGAGGGAAGTATATGTCGGAGAATTGATGAAAGAACTTGAAATGCGAGATATGGATCTAGACATATTTGGCGATTGTGGTAGCCAAGTGTGTGATGAAGCTACGTGCAAAAAGAAACTTCAAGATGATTATCTGTTCTACCTCTCGTTTGAGAATAGCTTTGCACTAGATTACACCACCGATCAATTTCTGACTGCCATGCGAAACAACGTTGTGCCCATTGTTTGGGGGGGTTCGAACTATTCGAGGTATTTCACCGCAATTATTGATAATAATATGTAATATTATTTAAAAAAAAAAACCATAACTGATTTATTCTATACAATGCAGACTTTTTGTTTTGTATCATTAAGTATTCTTTACCTTGGTGTATTCCCCTTTCGTACTGCTTTAAATTAAATTCATGCGTACCTATGTGCATAAAAACAAAATATCAATGTTTTGTATGAAGATTTTTTATCGATTCTATCAGTTATGTGAGAATATAAATAATTGACGAAATCTTCATGTAAAAAAGGAAATTTTAAAATAAACATTTTTAGTTACAACAATATCAATGAAGTTGTATTTTTTAATCTTAGCACTGTAGCTCACTTCAAAAGTCACAAACTGCCAGTGGATGGGTTCTGGGAATTTGTGAATAAAATAGTAATATATTTTTAAGTTTTTGTTGCATTAAGGTATCTTTTCTTTTAGTACGTCTATCAGATATATTAGTGCAAAACTTTGTCAGGGCTGTCAAATAAATATTTAAAGATTTTGAATAAAAATAATATTTCAGTTACCGCTGATAGTTTAAGACATCTAGTATCGGGGTGTCAAGTGGTTATAATTTAAAAATTATTATACCGAATGAATTTATTTTGTACTTTTTCCAACGAGTGGGAATGGATACTGTAATACGATGCGTTATATTGTAATATGCTTCCTACAAAATATTTAAGCCTTGAAATATTTTAAGACTTTTCCCCCACACTCAAAATGAAATTGATAATTCTAATCCTATCACTAGTTATTTCTTTGATGTGTAAGTTAAACTGTACATTCTCGTGGAATATGACATTGAGGTCACGAATCTGCGATACTTGAAGAGGAACATTGAGTTATAAATGATTATCAGAATACCACGGATATGTAGAGTTTGTTAAGATTCATGTGCAAAATAGCGCGGTTATTATCATTTCTGATTATTTCTTAGATCTTGATATCATAATATCATGACTTTGAGTTTGCTAAAAATGATAACTATGTCATTGATGAAAAAAACTAAATAGTATTGCACCCAGATGAGATCCCTGGGGTACTCCGCTCAATACCGCAAATGTATGAGATGTGTAAGAATTAATCTTTACCACAATACGCAAATACACCTCTTCGATAGGTTCGAGTGGTTGGAAAGTTGTTTAATCATTCCATGATACAGCCTCTCACTCTTAACTCTTTTAGTTGGCGTTATAAGGTTTTGTGGCGATATACACAAAATAGTCGAAATCTCCAGTTATTAGACCATTTGAAACCATAACTGATTCGTTTTTATTTTATTTCAGATTTGCCCCGCCGCATTCTTACATTAATGCCCGAGAGATGAGCGCAAAGGATCTGGCCAGCTTGCTCCATAGGTTGGTGAACAACATAGACGAGTATGCGGAGTATCTCAAGTGGCAGCAGTACTACAGCTACCACTCGGTGTACGACAGTTACGAGACCCATCCCTTGTGCAAGCTATGCAAGGCTTTAAACGACCCCTTGATGACGGATACTCCGAGGGTTAGGGGTGACATCAGGTCGTGGTGGAATGGTGAAGGAAATAAAAATTGCTAGTCGAACTCAAATCATAATTTTTGTGCACACAAAAAGAAATCCTGTCTAAGGGGTTCAATTTACATGGTTTGCCATTTCCCAAAGCTATTCTAGAAATGAAGATATGTGAAATAGTTAAATATTGTAAATAAAACAACATATTATGTAAAAACACGTAAAAAAGTCTTAAAATAGAAGATAGGGGACACAAAAAAATACCCCAGTGATAAGATGTCATATCACTGTACTATTTATTGGTGTTTGGCGCCAAATATATATAAAAAAATACATCGCTAAATTTAATAGGAGGTAATTTATCAGTAATAATTCTAAAGTTTGATAGAAAACAACTGCTCATGGTGTATTTTTCAAGCGTAGCTCAGCAAACAACCGTTGTTTATGTAGAGATCGCATAGGAAGCTCTCACACATACAAGGGCGTGTAAGTACACAATACATTGACAACGTGACATGAGAAACACACTGATAATAATAATAATAATAGTTGGATGACTTGTATAGCGCCGTTTTTAGTAAGAATTTTTTAATGGTGTATAACTGAAACTGCACAATAAAAAAAAATACTAATGAGATAAGATAATGTAGAATTGAACTAGCACGTAGAATTCATTTCATTCATATGAGCATTTTGAGCTGAAAGAAAAGATGAAAAAAATATGTTTTTATCAGAACTGAAAATTTTAGTTGTCAATGTTCCTAACGGCAGCTGTAAAGCCATTTTTGTTAGTTTGCGCAAGTTTTCTGATAGCATTGAACAACAAGTGATCACCTTTGCCTTACGTAGACATGCAATATACACACAGGCAAGATCTCTCGTTACAATTGCAAACAGGCCAGTAAAGTTTCCCACTAACAGAATGCACGGGGAAAATTCAATCCTCTGCATAATGACATTAGGGAGCGTCGGAATATAATCTTATTTAAAAGTTATCTCACATTTCCATTTTGAATGGCCCCTTTAGGACTTCTTCGCTAACTGTGCCAAGTATTCGCTATTGAGATGTAAAAATAAGGAAAATTGGCACAGAAATTTAAAAATAAACCTAAACCTATGAATGAATTAATTAAAAAACATACTTTGTTTACACCACTTTATAAATATACATAAATAACAGCGATGCTGTCATCACCAGGAATATATGAATATTATGCATCGCTGTCGAAACATCTAGATATTTATAAAGTGGTGTAAAAAAAGTACATTTTTTAATGAATTAATTATTAATGAGGCCTCAAAATGAATATCAATCGTTTGAAGAAATCACTAAACCTATGAATTTCATCTCATATACCGCATACGAGCACACTTGTTTCGCATCAATATGTGATGCAAAATACATGCACTGACCGTAGGAAGATCTTCTCTATTTATCCGCAAATTCCTCTCTTCGCTCTAGTAATGAGCCCTTGAAATTATTTACTAACTAGATGATGTAGACAGCATTCAAACATTTTTCACAGCTAAGAACCAAACTTATATTTTTATTTATTTATTACATTACATAATCCATTTATACAGGATGTGACATAATATAAAGTACATAATGTTGTACAATAACTAATAACAAATGAGAACATTTAAACAGGTGAAAATAATTAAAATGTGTACAAGTGCGTTTATGTCTTGTCAAGTCGATATTAGTTCTCAGCTAGGCAGATTGCCTGTTCTAAAGAACAAATTTCTTAAATTATGAATAGTGCAATATTTTGTAATTATGTAGTGTCTAATGAATAGTAGGTATGAACAAACTTAAATGAGATTTTTTATTTAAACGTTTGACTATTATTGAACCGATGTGCGACGTTTTGCAAGTGTTAATGTTTATTTCTTTGAGGATTTTATTATATGTTGTCAATCCTAGATATGTATATGTCTTTTAATATTTTGCCATATGTAACTCCTGATCTATGTAAGGTACCCTCTTAAAGCCTAAAAATAGATGGGTTTTGTCTATTTCAGCTACCATAATGTCACATTATTACTAATCATTCCAATTTTATTCCCTTCTCCACTATTTGAAGACTTTTATCTTTTATAGATATATTTTATAAAGATATATTTTTTGTAATGTAACAAGAAAAACATTTTAAAGAGATTCTTGCGTGTGTGTAGTGGCACACCGATAGTGGTTAAAATTGGTACGAACTAGAACACCCACCCTCAGTCCTACATTACCCCGCAAGTCCCACGATACAGTACTCCACTACTCAAGCAAAAATCTCTCTAAAATATTTCTACTGTATTTATTTACGTTCTTACTGTTTACACAGCGATGAAAACGGTGAATTTTTATATTTATTCCCACCTGTAATCTAGGTTTGTTGTAAGAAATTGATACCTGATAATAAGCCACTATATACTGTTATTTTATTAAATTTGTATGAAAAAACTGATAATTTATTAAACGGGGTCTATTTACTGGTATGGAAATGTAATTATTACCTAATATTGTCCGACGACCAGAAAACACGATATTTTTATTTTTATATATTCGAAACACAATTTTTTTTTTTACATAAAAGCATCATATATATATATATATATATACAATCGGCGTGTAAATATATATAATAAATGTGTTTACAACATGTATGGTGTACTTAATAAAGCTTAAGAACTATTTAGTTACAAATAACAATGTTTATTTACCGATCTCACTGAAACTCGGAACCTGCAAAAACATGACAGTGATACGATGACCAATCAAACCGAGATGTTTAAAAATGTTAAAAGGAAAAATAATGCAAGAAAAAAAAGTTCATCGATTCTTACTTGTTTTAAATTAAATTTTATATTTTAATTTCATTTATGAAATACATTAAAAAAAACATTATTAGCTATGGCTTTTGAGATAAGATTTTAAATGAATTCATGGAATTTGAGAAAATGTCAATGTTGTGATGTTTACTTATTTCGTTGTTCAATCTCAACGTTCTTGTAATAAAATTATGATATCCAGTATTATTCAGATGTACATGTGTCCAGAATAAATCAAAATTTCTCGTTCATCCGGGTCTAATTTATAGTGCATAATGTATGCCTACGCATGTTTAGTTACCAGTTAAGCTAATCGATTTTGCTTCTAATCTGTTGATACTATTATTTAGGTTGAGTGTCAAACAATGCTATTAAAAGGAAAATCAACTCATCTCTTCATTAATTTATCGTTTATTATTGCATATTGTATACCTTTAGATCAGTTTCTCAAACCGTATTTGTTTCGTGCCCCACTTTAACGTCTCAAAAATTTCCGTGCCTCTCATTAAAGATTTTTAAAAAATTACAACAGGAACGGGAAGAGCGGTGGGTTGGTTCATAGTCATAACCTAACCAAACCAAAAATAACCAAATCTGACCTAACCTAAAACAACGCGTTCCTATTGTCTTTTGTATTTTCACAATTGGTCGATCCCCACAAACGCTCTATCTGTTGGGTTAGGTTAGGTTAATAGGGGTGGGCGTAATGCTATCGTGAACATGCTTGTATTATGCATATCAAATATTCATTCATTTTTCATTTCATTTCCGGCAATCCGGGCGTTTATTGGCATAAAATTTAAACATTTACATTTACTTTACACGTCTCACTAGACGATGTCTGTTCTGAGTCGGGTATATTATTCAATTGTATTGTGGGTCCGTAACAGACATGTACCAAAAATATATTTGACTATTTGCAAGCATTTAAAACTGGAAATGACTACACATGTATGTATTCGTTTTTAGCAAATACCTCGCCTTTAATATTTCACCCTTTCGTTACGGTTGTCAATAATACGATTACTGCACAAAGCCAAACCGTTTCTATTCACATCTACCAGCATCCCACAGTACATATCAGTACAGTGCAGACACGACAACATTAGTTGCTTACATTATCTATAGACATATTCATACCACAGCGTACGTAATTATCGGCTATCAATAGACGCAGATATTGCTAAAACCAAGAAGACGGACAACTAAAAAATATATTGAATTGGTCTTGGAATAACGCCCAGCTGACAATTCAGTTTAAACTCGTATGCGCGTTTGTCCCGTGTCTGTGCTGTGCTGCAGGGTGTAATGTGATTACTCGCTTCTGTGCGGTGCCTGTACTGTACTGTTCTGCTCTGCGCTGTGCTGGTATATGCGAATAGACCTTGATGGGGGGTACCTACCCAAATTTATAGCTGCTATACCTACGTACATACAACGATATAGGAGGATGCGTGGGAACATTCATTAGTTTAGTTCAGATTCCGAGAGACGCGGGACGCTAACAAATGTTAATAAGTATCAAACAATAGTTGATCACTAACAGAAATGTTAGAATATGTTATTGTATTCACAAATGATTTTGTACACTTTACTTTGACCTTTTGACTGCTTAATTATTGATTTGCTAGTTGGGAATGTGTGTTGTGCTTTGTGTGGACTGTTTGGACAAAGCTATAAGCGTAAAAAGCATTATACGTATATGTATACGAGTATATAGCAGTGGCGTGCATTGTTTTTTAACTGCGGGTAGGCTGTAGCTTCGAGGTGCTGATTTTCACCATTACATTATTAAAAATCCCGAACGTCTTAGTTTTACAAATAAATGATTCCACTGAGGGTCATCTCAGTTATATCTGGTAGAAAATGACAAAGAAATCTTTATGGGTAAAACGATTATTACGTGAAGAAAGGTTTTATGAAAAAAAACTGGAAATTAATATTTATTCGTTTGTTTTCTTTTTTTTTTAAGGTATGCACAGCTTTTAAGCCTTTATGAACTGTACGCCACTGACACCGACTGTGTAGAAATATGCGACTGGATAAACAAATCTATACTCGAAAGCATACGGATGCATGCCCTAAAAAGATATGCCCCGGAGAGCCGAAAAACTTTGGTTTTTTTAGCAAATATTTGGCAACTTCCACAAATAGATAATTGAAAAATATATATTTCGGTTACATAAATGATAATCGACTTTCAAAAACTAGGTTTTTTTCAGAAACTGATGATTATATTATGTTACTATCTCTGAGATCAGAATAAATAGGTTTACTTTAATGCACCTTTCAACGGCTGGAGGCAAAGGACACATGACACCCATTTTGGCACCAGCCTAGTTCTCTGCCGTCCACGTTAGTTTCGGGTCATTTTGACTGCGGTAAGCAAATTATAAAACATTTATAAAAGAGTCAAACTGAAGACTGTAACAAATTATTCGATTTTTGTAAACAAGCCGAACCTTTTTACATAGTTGTTGTTTTACTTAATTTTTGCGGAACGCCTAGCTCGTCATTACTTTTTTCTCAATGCCGATCCACATTTTTTGTTTTTGACTAAATTCGTTTTGTTTGGTAATAAAATCTCATATTGTTCCTTGAGCTAAAAAATATTGATATTTTTGCCAAAAATTTAAATGATTAGAACATAAATGTAGGTAACCGAAGTGATTGATATTGGATTTTTTTATTATTATTTATCTTTAATCATTGAATAAGTAGAAATATTTTTAATTTCAAAGGAAATTAAATATCCACGTTATCACATATTTATTATCTGCTTAAATGTAATTATTAATGCATTAATGGTGTTATCTTATTGTCTGATCAAACCGTTTTATTTATTTTAAGGTCTCCATGGTCGAGGGGTAAGGGTCTCGACTATGAATCCGACGGTCGCGGGTTCAAATCCCGGCGTCCGCAAGTAAATTTTATTTAATTAATTTGTGCTGTTTCACAATTGATTAATTTAAAAATAATATGTAGTATATTTGCGCACGTTTCAGAGTGGAAGATACCTCAGTATCGCTCTGGTGAAAGACCACCATTCAGAATTGAAACGTTGCTTGAAATGGCTTTTAGCCGTGTTTAGTGACCAGATCTGAATAGTCAGGTATTTCCCCACCTTGCTCTTCTCTTCTCCATCCCCTGCTCAATACCTTCAGCCTCAAAACATTCCCCGATTGGGGATGCCATAGTCTCACTGGCTCCAGACGGTTGGGAGCAGTTGGGGCCTCTTGTGGGGTATTTAAATAAAAAATGGTACATACAGTGAATATTAGGACTCAGATTCTTGTTCTAAATACAGGCCCTCAACACAATCTAAATCAGTAAAAGCACAGATCTTTCGCATACATTTTTTTATTGATGAAATCGGTGATTGGAAGGTTTTTAAATGAAATTGGAGTTGTTGAAAGCAGGGTGGAAAATATGAAAATGTGATGAAACAATATTCGGAGAATAGAGCAGCGGATTTGAAATAAATAGCTAACTGAGCTTTTGCTTAGCCAATTTTGCAGTGTTAGCAGTCTGAAGGCATTCTAAAAAATATCATGAATGGTACCAGCGGCCACTAATTACCAGCCTGTTGAATTAAAATCTTTAAAAATAATAATTAGTTTATACAAATCTTATACAAATAAAATGATTGTTTGTCTGTCTGTATGTCCTCGATTTCGCTGAAAATAGAGAACAGTTTGAATGAAATCCAATATGTAAAACTGTTGCTATAAGGTTTTAAAATTAGTGTGAAAAACATTGAACCCGCCATGTTGTATTGAAGTTACCCCAAAGATATACCACTCTGGTTAGCCACAGATTACATATTCAAAAAAAAAAGGTTTGTTTGGATAGAATATTTTAAAAATGGAAAACACAAGTAGGTAACTAATTAGGAACTTTATTATTTAGATATATTTTGAAAAAATAAATCCTTGGAAAGAAATAATTTTTTATTTAATTTTTTTCCAAATGTTTATTTGTTTTTTTTATTTATTTTTTTATTTTTATTAGAGATAGCAATAGTCGTCACAGGGCATTACTTTTGCTGTCAAGTCAATTATGGCACCCGAACGACAAGCAAGAATTCCCAACTTCATAACTTTATTAAAAAAAAAAAAAATCACGACCAAGGCCGGGTACACATCAGCTAGTGGTAAATAATAATAAAAAGTAAGCATAATAAAAATACCGCTGTTTTGATGAAAAAAAAAACACTTTCAGAGCGTTTCCGCAAGAAAAATTGAGTTTTTTATACCTGACACTGTATACAGCCAAACACAATTGGAAAAAAAAAATTGAACATTTTATAATCGTTTTGAAATGATATATTATTGGAAAACAATAAAAAAAATGTCTGAGAAATCAAAACACAACGAACTTGTATTAACCCAATTTATTATATGTAGTTATTTATATCTGTTCATCAGCATTTCGAATACAGGATTAAAAAAATAACATTGTTATAATAATTCGGTACATCTGAATACTCTTTTATCTCTTGGTCACCATGGAAAATATCCTTCTCGGATAACAATATTTATTCAAGGTACACTATATAAAGTTTTAAAAAAAAAAATCGGCAAATGATGCCGTGAGGGAAATTATATCTCTCAGTTCTTTTGCCATCTTTCAGGATACTGTGTGGATCAGTAGCGTGCAGTAGAAAGGCTGTGCCTACCCAAAGAAAAAAAACGAACCAAAAAGACATTAAAAGGAAATAAAAATAATACAAAATTTTTGATGAAAATGCTTTTTTTTTATGAATTTGGTAAGGAACTTGTTCGCTTATTTATTCAGTCGGCCCCAACAATCAGTGAAATACTATAGTCAAATAGCCACTTAAATATTCAATGCACCATTCATAATCGAATTTGAAAAAAAAAACTGACCTCCTTTCTTTTTGTCATAGTGCTATGCACGCCACTGGTGTGGGGGGTATTTTTGTCATAGTGCTATGCACGCCACTGGTGTGGAGGGTATTTTTGTCATAGTGCTATGCACGCCACTGGTGTGGAGGGTATTTTTGTCATAGTGCTATGCACGCCACTGGTGTGGAGGGTATTTTTGTCATAGTGCTATGCACGCTACTGGTGTGGAGGGTATTTTTGTCATAGTGCTATGCACGCCACTGGTGTGGAGGGTATTTTTGTCATAGTGCTATGCACGCCACTGGTGTGGAGGGTATTTTTGTCATAGTGCTATGCACGCCACTGGTGGGGAGGGTATTTTTGAGTAAAAGAAGAAAAAGCATATTCAAGTAAATGCAGTTGAAAATAATATGACTGCAGATTTTAAGCGCATAGTGTACACCGTACACGGAGCTATCAAAACATATCGCTCGTGGAAGGCCACATGAGAAAACTCGGAAAATGGTGTTTTAAAGAGGAGTAGTGTTATTTTCAGTTGTACTATTTGCAATAGCTTTGAGATACGTGCACAGTGAGGTGACCAACTATAAATAATGATACAACCCAATCAAAACCAGAAAGATTTCATGCTGAAAACTTGCCTTCTTTTGTTCTAGTGAAAACTAGTAGGTACCCTAATGTAGTATTATACTATTATGACAAAAAATATTTTCTGGATTACATGTACGCACGGTATATTTATTTTAAGTAATCGAGTTTAATACTTAACGCTTTAAAAAATTTCATGCACTTAATGCACAATATTGAACATTCAATACTCAATAGATACCCACTTAATAGAAAATACTTAATACTCCATACTTAATACTGATTACTTTATACTGAATACTAAACACTTAAAAGGTAACTAGTAAATAATTAATACTGAAATCCCACATAACTCTTAATTAATAATTATTTCTGAAAACTATATGCTTAATAGCAATGACATTGTTGATATCTGTCCTTCAAGATGCGCACTGTAACAGTAACCATTTAATCACCAAAATGCAGTCGATAGTTCTTCACCCTTCTTCACCCTCTGGCAACACAGCAGGCAGCGTAATAATACGTAATACTATATAATACAATACTTAAAAAAAAAAAAAATTAATACTGAAAAGATAATCATTATTATTAGATATTTGATACTGGTCAATTAATATTAATTATTAATACTATGTATAACTTAGTACGTCATATTTTGATATTTGATACTTGATACTTAATACGTAATAATTTGATATTTGATACTTAACACTTGATACTTGATATTTGATACCTGATACTTGATACTTGATACTTGATACTTGATACTTGATACTTGATACGTAATACGTAATACGTAATACGTAATACGTAATACGTAATACGCAATACTTAATACTTTTAAAAAATAGACACATTATACTTAAAAGATAATCATTAATACGAGATACTTGATATTTGTCAATTAATATTAATTATCAATACTACAGATGTTTGTCTTTCTCGTTGCGTACTTTGACAGAAACCATTTAATCATCTAAATGCAGTCGATAGTTCCCCCTGGAAACAGAGCAAGCAGCAGCAAGAAGTAGTATCCGTACTGAACCCTACACAGAAAGGCTTTTAACCCCAATACGAAGTCTCAATGGGCGAAGTTTGGTTTGGCAGCTCACCTGAAGTACTTGCCCGTAAGGTTCTCTGACATTTGTCACGAGGACATATCGGTAGGTCGGGGCTATAGATAACTCCCAGATAGAGGGGATGGAATGGCAGGTATAGGGGCTGATTGAATCGAAGGGTGGTAATGTTCGGCGCACCCTTCTAAGGTAATGAATGAAGCTTTGAAGGTTCGAGAGTGTTACGTGGTGTGGGTATGTCTTAGATCAATGATAAAAAATGGACAAGATTGGCCTACTTACATTATTGATTATCAAATATACACCCATGGGACTTTTTACGCTACTAGTAAGTACGCTTATCTTTTGGTATTGCAGTAATGTTGAAGTTTAATACTTAATACCTAGCCTACAGTGAATATTTATCATCGACTATATACCTATGGGACTTTTAACGTTACTAGTAAGTATGTTTAAATTTTTAAATTGATGTAATGTTGACTTTTATATTATGTTTAATACTTAATACTTGGCCTACAGTGTATATTTATCACCAAATATACGCCCATAAGACTTTTTACGTTACTAGTAAATACGCCTATCTTTTTATATTGAAATAATGTTAACGATTATATTAGGTTAAACACTTAATACTTTATTATTTTTATAAACAATAATTATTAATCTAAAACACTCATCCAAATTGAAAAAACCTTCCGAGCAAAGATAAATGTCGTCGGCAGGACTCGAACCCGCACCCTTCTAATGTCCGGTTAGATGCTCTACCGTTGAGCTACGTCGGCTTATCGCAAACCCGCCAAGTTAATCAATATATACTAGTGTTCCATTCAATAATTACTGTTTTTATTATATTTTCACCTGTAAACAACCAACTTTATTAGTATGAGAGAGGCTTGTAACGGCTAAATCCCTTGGCGGGTTTGCAATAAGCCGACGTAGCTCAACGGTAGAGCATCTGACCGGACATTAGAAGGGTGCGGGTTCGTGTCCTGCCGGCGACATTTATCTTTGCTCGGAAGGTTTTTTCAATTTGGATGAGTGTTTTAGATTAATAATTATTGTTTATAAAAATAATAATTGTTACCCTTTGCACTATGCACAAAAATCTTGTCTTAAGTTTTAAAGAACTTTAGTTTATCAATTACTTAATACTTTGCCTACAGTGTATATTTATCATCAAATATACGCCTAAGAGACTTTTTACGTTACTAGTAAGTATGATTATCTTTAGATATTGAAGTAATGTTGACTTTTATATTTATTTTGATGACGTCAGTGGCAGAGCCTTCGGTTCCGGTTCCAGAAGTCACGGATTCAAAACTCGGAGTGGTAAAAATGATGTTTATTTTTTATGTAAGTTAAAAAAAATTGTAAACGGTATGTATATTAGGATCTCGTTCCATAATGGTAGAAACATTCCACATCACACCGGTGAGAGACCGCCATTGAGGTTCTAAGAGTTGCTTCGAATGGCTTTTTTATTGTAAGTACCACATAAAAGTCCCAGCTGCTCCCAATCATCTGGAGCCAGTAAGACTATGGCATCCCCAATTGGGCTATGTGGTGAGGCTCAAGGTATTGACGAGGGGAAGGAGATGGGAAAGAGGAAGGTGGCGAAGTACCTGGCTATTCAGATTTGGTCACAAAACAAGGCAAAAGCAATTTTGAGCAACGTTTCGATTCAGAATAGTGGTCTTCTACCAGGGCGATTTACTTGCGCACGCCGGGATTTGAACTCGCGACTTCCGGATTCGTAGCCAAGGATCGTAACACGTTTATTGAACTGAATTGCCAGGTTCTTCACAACGTTTCTCTTTCCCATCTCCATGAGATGCCATTGCCTCAGAAGTGACTTGTGCGGTAAGCACACGCAAAAAATATATGTGCAATGAAAATGATATACCACGAATAGAAAACAACGCTAAGGTTACAAAGAGAAAGGATAACGACAAAACCACACGAATAGGGAAAATGGTATGTTTAGAAAGAAATCCCCGAATAAAAATGATTGAAAGTATCGGTACAGTCAGACTATGCACCAATAAGTATTTCCTCGAAATATGCATATTTGTACCTATTACCAAAAACTTTATCAAATACTTAATCAAATGCATCTATTTTTTCAGCGTTATACTTAATCAAAAGCTATAAAAAACTAAGGTTGGTGCGGAAATTAATACACACCCAAAGTGCAAACGAACGAGATTGTATATTTGATTATCTTTGACTTACAGTTTAACTTTGACTTTGCAATGCTATAACAACTTTTAACTAGGTATAGTGGGGTAATGGCGAACACCCAAGGAAAAAACGAAAAAAAACTGAAGAACAAATCCTCCAAATAATTTTTTTATATTACAAATCAATTTTTGATACCTCCCCGTTAAAATAAAATAATACATTTTAATAAAAAAAAAACCATTTAATATACAAAATTAATGAAAAACGAAGCACACGGAGTAATGGTAACCATCAACATTTTCCTCAAAAAAACACAACCACACCAATAATAAATCTACCCCACAAACTTTATTACGTTTACGTTTGTAAAATATAACAGCACTATAGGCACTACAATAAAAACAGAAATACGACCATTTAAGAATGCTGCAAATATGGCTTAATTTTGAATGTAAATATATACCGGTTCTTACCTTTAACGTACAACTTCCCTCTACAAAATGCACCTCGGTGTTGACGATTGAAACGGTTTTGCATTTAGTATCATGGGTGTGGGGTTTGGAGGTATCGGATCCTTCTAATAATAAATTGTTTGGAATTACCCGTAGTTCGCCATTACCCCACTATTCCCCACATTTCACTTTTAGAAACATTGGTTTAAAATTAAAATGCATGTTTTTTGAGGAAGTTAATAACTTTTTTGGAGAATACTCTTTAATTTTTTAGATTCAAAAACCTAATCCGACCCAACCTAATTGATTTTACTTTTATTTTTTACTATAAAATAAATTATGAAAATTTGGTTATTGGGCTAGTTTTTTCGTACTTATCCAGTCCCCATTAAATACTTATCTACCTACTTCCCAAATTTATATTCGACATCCTTTCGATCCACATCATTGATCAAGTAGGGATGTCATAGTCCCCCTAGCTTCGGGCTGTGAAACTCTTGAGTTTTATTTCAGAATATGTGTGAATATGTGTATGCACTTATATACAGTGTAAATAAGTGATAAGAAATAATATATATTTTTTTTTTTATTTCCAAAATTTAAGGTAGCTTTCAGGAAAATGTGTGTAAATAAACATGGAAAAAACCCTTTCGTTGGAAAAATATTTTTGTACAGGAAAAAAATGGATTTTCGAAAAAAGTTTTTGGCTTTTTTACTTGAACCATCACATCTCCTAAGTTACTATATTTTACCCCCGGACACCTTGTACTCGCATATACACATATTATCCTTTAAGGTAAGCTGGTGAAGTTTACCCTATCTGATGGTATTAACATTTTATTGTATCTAGATATTGCAATATTTTATAACCGGGTTATAAACAAAATAAAACATACCTATCCATCAACCAACATACGATTGGTTCTATGTCTTTATCATTATTGTTGTAATAAATAAAATACTTATTATTTATACATGTTATCTTCCTTCACAGTGTTTTATTTTATGGCTATTAGGTAGGAGTAAGTACTTACTCGCAAAACGGTCTACACTTCGTTAGTTAGAAATCAAGTGGAGTATAATTCATATATTTGGTCCCCTTTGTATAAAGTATATTCTAACAATGTAGAACGGGTTCAGCAAAAATATCTTAGGTATATAAATTAAAAACTCAAAATTACAAATGAAAATATGAATTATGTAAGTTTGATGAATCGATTTCATCTGATTACTATGTCTGACAGGAGAATTATGTCAGACCGTGTTGTATTATATTTGAATCATTAGCAACCTAATAGACAGCGCTGCCATCCTCGCCACTATTAAATTAAGTGTACCGACGAGGAACACAAGACAAACTGTAATATTTTTCTGGAACACTTACACAACCAACTATCATTCTCATTCATTAACCAATAGGATGCATGATCTGGGCAACAGGTTTGGAGGTGTTGTTGGTGTATTTTCTGACTCCATTTATACAGTTAAGCGTCATATATACCGGCACTTGATGAATCCTTCAACACGTAATATTATAGCTTGTATAATGTAGCGTTAATTATTTGTGTTATAATATTGTTTTGGTTTTCTATTTTATGCCACTGTTAAACGTTTGAAAAAGATTGTTCGTCACTCTTTGGTTTAGAATCTCTAAGTAATTGTAATTTTCGATTGTTCTTTGTATTATGTTGTAAAATCCATGAATACATAAAAAAAAACATACAATACATTTCAATGACAGTTGAACAGTTTTTTTTGACGTTTTGATCATTGTAGTATTTATTATCTAATTGAAAGCCCGTTAAAAGACTGGGAAAAAAAACTATCGGAATGATAAACAGGCTTTTCAAATTACGAATAACCAATTATTTTCACAACTTCATCATCGAATGCTTTACAAAATTTCATACAATAAAATCAAAACATAATCGACGATTTAAAAAATTATACATTAACCTCCTTGGACCCCGCGTCTCTTGTGGGCGACATAAAAAAACTGGCGGTGTTCGAAAAAATGATGAAATTTAGGGAATATTGTTAGATTGAAACCCATTTCGAGTTTAAGCTGTTGATCATATATGTCAGTAGTATTTTTAAAAGAGTGTTTTTAAATAAATGCCAACATAACGGTATTCTGATAGTTACAAAAAAAAGTTAAATTTGACACATTTTTTTCCCTGGGTCCGAGGAGGTTATATGACGAGAACTAGGTTTTATGTATTGATTTTGAAAATAAGTATTAATTATTAAAGGATTAATTTTTTGAGGTTACAACGTTTTCACGAAAAGCAAAATAATTGTCGTAGGTACAGATCTACTAGTGGCGTGCAGTTTATAATGACTGAAAAATGCCTATGCCTACGATAAGAAAAGAAAAACCTTTAAAAGAATAATAATTTAAAAAAAAAACGGCGAGAAATGATTAATAAAATTCTGATCATAACGTATTTTTCCATAATTCAGCAAATATTTTTTACGTACATTGAATCGTTTCTTTTTGACAAATTTGTACTCAACGTAGTTTTTTTCCGGATATATTATTACGCAGTCTTCTGCATACCGCTTTAACTAAATGCTGTGAAATAGTAATTTTTGCACAGTAAAAAGGTACGTTTTGATAGTTTTATGGATTTTAACACCAACGCTAGGATCCTAACACGAAATATTTTTTTTTGCGGTTGAGTAAAAAAGGAATTAAGTAATCTTTGAAGATAATTTTTACCCATTATCTCGAATAAACATTCATGGATGGATCATTTCACTAGTTATTCATCTATCATTTTGTGAAATGATCGGGCTTTATGAGTATTCCTCACCCACCTAATACGCTATGGCGTTTTGTATGTATTGTCATTAATAAAATATTTTAATCTAATTTTTAAAATATGTGACCGTTTGAATAGAAAAATCCGTCAAAACTTACACATATATTCTACCTTTGCTATGCAGCAATACACGTCACTAAGATCTACCATTTTTTATTCTCTGTGCAGGCGGATAAAAGAGGAACTAAAAATCGAATAAATTCTTTAAAAAAATAAATTATTTTGGATTTGTAATATCTACAGTAGTGACTCCTCTGACTGCAGAGATATGTTTGTTGATCTGTACTTGTCTGACTTAAAACGTTTTTACATTTCAGATTGAAGGAAACATTCTGTGAAATGAGTTTAGCTAGAGTTAGTTTGAGAAAAGTTTTAGGAGGTGTTTATCCAGCTCGTTGATGACATGATAATTTTATTTATTTATATTGGGTTTTTACAGATGTTTATGCTTACGTGAGAACAATCACTTATAAAATCTCAGTTAATATACACAAATTTCATAAAATTACAAAAACTTACTCAATGATACATAATAAAATAGAAACAAGAGACACAAGATATACAAAATATAGGTAGCCCAATCATTGTTACATATTTTTAAGTAATAGCGGGACATTTTTTCTGAAACTACAAATTATCGACAAAAATGTCTACATTAGCACACTCCATCTTATTATTATGGTATACTGGTGGGCGAAGCGGCTCGGTTTAGTGAGCCGGATCACTAAATCAGCTCTTTGTAGTGCACCGGTTTGGTGATCCGGCTCGTTTGATCGATGGTTCGCGTCCCCCCGCACCATTTCCTCGCCCTCGCTCCCTTGGCCCTCCTAAAGACGTCCCTAAGACGCTCTTACAGAATACTTTTTTCGTCCTGTTTTCATGTGGATTGTCTTTACAGAGAGCTGATTTAGTGATCCGGCTCACTAAACCGAGCCGCTTCGCCCACCACTATTATAGTCGACACATTTGAGGCAGAAGACTAAAGTAGGCAATATTATTTCTGAAAGTATTTAGGTGGAATGTGCTATGACGTCTTACAAGAATTAGGCAAATTTATTTCAGTACTGCTTAGACATAATCCTGTATCCAGGTGACCGTGAATTCATTTGTATAAACGTATTAAATCCATCATTTGCCTTCTAATTTTAAGCGAATTAATGTTGAAGTATTCAAGACGTACGTCGTATGTTCTAAGATGGTCATGTAAATCACATTTAAAAGATAACATTCTTAGCATTTTTGTCAACAAATTCAACAATGTTATGAATAAGTTATTTGAATGATAGAATGGTTTATTTTTTTTTACAAAATGTTATTTTTGGCAGTTTTTTAAATGCGAAATTTAAGGTATTTTTAAAATTTATTTCAAGGTCGATCGGTTCCACAGTGCCTGAGAAAACGGCATTCAAGGTCCGACCTCAACCCCTGCATTCACTCCATAGAAGGTTTTTTTTCACAAGTGTTAATTTAGCAGATTTATTAATGAAGTCATGTTAAGGTCATTAATGAACAAAAATCGAAATTTTTGGTATATTGGTCCCTCAGCGCCTTAGAAAACTGACTTGTGAACGCTTCATTTTTTCTATTTACCCTCCTTGCATCGTCATCCGCCTTACATGCCCAAACCATCTAAGCATCCCTTTCTTAATCTTATCCATTGTGTTCACATCAGATTTCCTCATTTTTAAAGATCATACAAACTTTTACCACAGTTACGCCTCAGAGATCACATATCTATAGCAGTCAGTCTGCTTTTATGTTTCCTCTGCCAGTTCTATACCTCACTGACATGTATCAGGGTCGCTTTCCATTGTGGACTGCTAGCTTCACTTCTTCGAACAATTTTTTATTAGTCGCAATTATCTTCAGTCCTCCATTGATTGAGTTTTCTGCATTTACCGTTCTTTAAATATCAGACTTTCCATCTTTCGTATACATACTTACCAAATCCACATACTCATCCTCCTATTTCAAGTATTCATCACTCACATCTATTTTGTGTATTGTTTTCGCACTTTCTCTTTCAAACACCATGACTTAAACAGTTACCTACTTAGTTCATCGTAGATACGAGAGTTTGTATATCTAACATATTGGTAAAAAATGTATGGATATGTTAATGTACAGAAGAATCATTTTAATGATATTCTTGCTTGCGTAGTGGTGCACTGTGAGGTAAGAGGGGACTACGGTCGGGTTTTACAAACTATTTCAAACCACTATCGGCGTTCACAAATATATTCAAAAGTGCGCTCTTTAGAATGTTTTGCCTATGCACGAGTATATGAATATGTGCAGTAAGTAGTCAGTACCTTGGGGTTTTTTAAGTCTTTAAATGTAGGTATATCGAATTCTATTAATAGACGTTCCGTTGAGTAGGTTGGAGGTTTTTTTTGAGGGTTTAAAAAAAACTTTTGCTTATATATTTCATATTATATTTATTTATTTGAAACACATTACCAAACAATAAAATGTATGAAAGCTTTGATTGCCCAACTGGGAACAAATCCCATAATCCATTTATCGCCCTCATGTTGAATATTACGTATCATTTGGTCCCCTTTCTACACTGTTCATATTCATAATATCGAATCCGTACTACATCGCTTCTTACGTGAAATTGTATGAAGATTAGGGCGAGAAAGAGGCTTTTTTTGATCGCCTAAACAGCTGTAACAACAATTAATAACGAAAATACTTTCAGAACCCAATAATAACATTATAAAATTTTATTAAATTCAAAATTTTATTTTAAAAAGTTAAATTGAGTTCTACAAATTTAATACAATAACAATTCATGAGAAAGAGGCTATTACTCATATGATGAAATTGAAAAAACTTTGAATATTTCTTCATTAGAAAAGCGCAGGAAAGACCGTGATAACATTTGCATTTTCAAAATAGTATTTTATTATTGAATCACCTTCTTTGTTGCAACTCATACAGAAACAGTGAATTGCTTTTCCTCAATCAATACTATTAGTTATGGGTACTCATTCTCCACTGTCCGGAATATCGAGACTTGTTAACTCAAGCCAGGGCCTTGCAATTTTTGGTAGCATTCTAAATGATTTTTGTTGGTATCTACGAAAATACACTTCAACATTATGGACTCAACCAAAACCTTGTTTACGATTTTGACTTGAATGTTCTCTCAATATTAATCATTTTAACAATTCACTTAATTTTTCGGCTATTCATTTTATAGCGCCATTTTCGTGCAATATCACCTCAACGGTGCATATTACCATGTATTTGAACTCACAACTTTCCCAATCATGGCGGAGCGTCTAAGTCATTACACCTAGAAGGTGTTTTTACTATCATGCATAAAGTTGCAGAAATATTTTTTTGACAGCTAAATTGAAGTGTCAGTTTTCAGTCCCCCCTCGGCAAAATTGCAACATAATATGGAATTTTTCAGGCAAATAGTCTGATTCTCCCCCCTCCGTACTTGTAGTTAATCCAAGTAAAGAACCAGCACCCGCTGCTTGGCGTAGTGGTGTTTCATTTCCTCCTGCCGAGGGTGCCACCTTCAAACTTTCTCTGCGTAGGAGTGATAAATCAGAGTGGCCCCTTGCCACCCCTCACCTCCGAGCCACCCTAAGACACCCTTGGCCACCCTGGGGTTTCAAGTATGCTGACACCTGTACAATTTTTTAAAGCTTGCATTTTGATGGAATAACAAATATAATATATAAAAAGAACATGCCTTCACAGGGTAGAGTTTTTAGAGATAATGTTGTACCTTTTATTTAGTTATATAATAATTTTTTTTGTACTATATTTGAAGGGAGTTTTTTGTCTATGACTTAAAGTGAATAAAGGGTGAAATCATTTTATTAATATTTAAGAAATTATATGACAATCGTTTTTTGTTTGTTTTGAATAGGGTTATCAAAGGATTTGTGATAGAATTCGGAGTGAGACGATCTTGGAATTTAAAAATGTAAGCTGTACCTCCCTTATATTTTGTAGATATGTCGAATTCCCCCATTATAGTATTAACGTATAAAAAAATAAAATCTTTAACGCTATATATAAAAATAATTTTATGATATTTTCAAACGATTGGTATTCACTCTGAGGCAACATTATTAATAAATTAATTTAAAAAAATATACTTTTTTATATAATGTTATCTGTGTATAATAATAAAGCGGTAAACACAAAGGATATTTTTTTATTTATGATTTCTTCAAACGAGTGGTATTCATTTTGTGGCGTCATTATTAATAAATTAATTAAAAAATATACTTATTATCTCTACTTTATAAATATACATAGATATCTACATGTTTAGAAAGCGATGCTTTCATTGTCAGGAATATATAGAATAATAAAAATAATAATGTCATGATAAAAATTACAACACAATAATGAATTTTTAAATTTAATTTTTAATAATAATGATAATGGTTCTTTATTCCAGAAGGTACGCAGGGGTAGTGCAATACAATACGTTCCATAAGTGATGATAATATAAACAAAATATAACAATAGGTACGTAAAATAAGAGGAAAACAAAAGAAAAAAATATGGAAAAAGATCATTTAAAATATACAAAATAAGTTGATTCACTAAGAGAGAAAAATAAATCAACTTAAAAATGAGTATTTGTCTGTCTGTTCTCGTCATTCTCAATAATTACTGAACCGGTTTCGCTGAAAATATCATAGTTTGTTTTTATTATTGCCAGGAAGGTTTATAGAGTAGTTTTAATTAAATCCAATATATAAAACTGTTGCCATAACGTTTTAAAATTAGTTTGAAAAACATTGAAACCGCCTTGTTTTATTTAGGTTAGCCCACAGATATACCACTCTGGTTAGCCACAGATTACATATTCAAAAGAATATACTTCACGTTTGGGCTTTTGCTGTAATAAACAACAGCTGGGAAAGCACTTAGATTTGTTCACGAAAGAATCCATAAAATTCTGTTTCAACTTGTCATGAAATTCAAAACAATCTAAAATCTCAAAGTTTAATAGAAGGGTTCATATTGTAGATGATTTAATTAAATACTGCAAGTAGAACACACCTTGGCCTCTAGTTTAACCGGGCATTATTTTGGTGTGTCTTTTTGTAAGCCTAGAAAAAAATAAAATATCAGACATTAAAAAAATGATTAAAGCGCAAACTCTCCTACTTACGAAACCCTTTTCCAATGTTTTCTTATTGTATATTGCGGTAAATAATTTTTTTTAGAATATGACCGTAAAACATTTTAATAATTATGTCTGAGCTTTATAGAATAGAATAAAACACGCATTTTGGTAATGGTTTTTTTTGCGTAAATCGAAAGATGCTGCCGATGTTAAGCGGGACTTTCAACCTTCTCGCCACCTGCATAAGGAGCGCGTGATTTCGTTGGAATTTTAGCCGGTGGATCGCCTTAAGTTCGTGCTTATATGTTAAGCAAGCGGTTTAATGGTCAACATTTTGATGAACTAAAACAAAGTATTATCAAAAAATATGGAAAGATTCTTCTTAGATGTTGATCCTCATGAAAACTAAGGTAAAAAAGTAGCTCCAAACCTCAAAAAGGTGAGAAACCCTTATTTTTTATTTTTTTATTTTATTTTTATTTATTTATTCATTTT
>JAHDVE020005043.1:0-15862 GCA_022606495.2 Halesus radiatus | reverse complement strand
ACATGTCAAGAGGTCATTGATGTGCAACAAAAACAATGTCGGAGACAGAATTGATCCTTGGACGCCAGCATTTATTGAATGCGAGGAAGAGATGAAACCATCAGCAACCGTCTGAATCAATCTCTTCCTCAAAAAGTCAGCAATCCACATACACAAGGAAACGGGAAGTCCGTAAGAAGGCAGTTTGTTGACAAGTTCTTGGTGCCAGACCCTGTCAAAGGCCTTAGAAATGTCCAGTGAGACCGTTTGAGTCTCACCATACCGCCCCCAAACATGCGTCACATACGCGAGAAGATCACCGCACGAGAGGTTCCGCCGGAATCCGTACTGGCGGTCGTTAATGATTTTGTCCTTCTCGAGGTATGTGAGCAGTTTGTCGTTGATCACACGTTCCATCACCTTGGACAGAACTGATGTGATCGCTATGGGGCGGTAGTTGGCCGGGTCGGAGCGGACACCTTTCTTAGGTATAGTTTGTTTTGTAGCTTTATTTAGATGTAAGCAAATTTCATACATCTAGTAATAAAAAAAACATATAAGATACATAATAAAATAAAAAGAGTCATAAAATTATAACGGAAAGAATACAGTTAATAAAAAAAAAGAAATACAGTTACCCCAGTTCATACAGTTAATACAAAAAGAAATACAAGTCATAAATTTTTCTTTATGTATATAGCACATGTTTTACGGAAAGTGCCAAGACTTGAGGCTTCCTTTATGGAGTTTGGTAGGTTATTATAAGGTTTTTGCCCTTTATAAAACACGCTGTTCTGTGTACACGTAAGTTTTGTTTTGGGAAGCCTGAAGTCTTGGCAACTCCTCGTAGGATAATGGTGAATATTTTCATGATACAACCTTGTACAGGTATAGGATGAATGACCGCTTTTTTCCAACCAGAGGGCACAGAGCCACATAATAATAGCCACGAATAAATGCAAGTTTCCTCAACTATCAAATCAACAAATTACAATCAGTTTTTAACGCCGCGGCAAGACTTATTACAGGCGTATCTAAATACTCCCATATTTCAGAGCATCTCTTAGCGCCCTTGAGGTGATTTTCCCACGAAAACGGCGCTATAGAAGTAATCCAATTATTATTATTATTATTATCATCTCAAAAATCTTCACTGGCTCAAATGTCCTGAAAGAATTCAGTTCAAGCTATGTTGGATGGTATTTAAATCAATTAACGGTATGGCTCCAGCTTACCTATCGGAACTATGCATCCCTGAAAATTCCAATTCACGCCAGTCAACTCTTAGATCAGCGACATCATCGGCCATCGGAAGGCTCAAGAAACCAAAGTGCACACAAAGACATTAAGTTTGGTGAGCGAGCTTTTAGCGTGTCGGGCCCTAAAGCCTGGAATAAACTGCCATACAATCTAAGATTGATTAAAGACTCTACAGAATTCAGAGCAAAACTCAAAACTCATCTTTTCGGAAAGTCATATCCATGAACGGTTCAGTTGCATACCTAATTAACATAGCGAAGCTAGGCGTTAGTACCTACATAAAGCAATTGACAGAAAAATTTGAAACTTTTCATAGTCCGCGAGATTCTAAATAATTAAATAAATATTTGTAACTGTAAATAATTAGTATCAAATATTTCAAATAAATACCTACTCTTCTTTTGCCAATAACCTTCTAATAAAAATAATATCAATGACAAATAGGATTTACGGTAACTACAATTTCATGCAATATGCAGTGTTTTCTAATATACGTGTCCTGTGCGTGCAAAATCATATCATCTCAAGCGAAAACCTTGTAATTTAACGTTTTAATCTGGAGTGACCTACCAGGTAAGTATGTTTCTGTATCTGTACATAATAAGATAAACCCTAGCAAGTAGTATATGTACAGCGCCCTTGAGGTGATTTTTCACAGAAATGGTTTGCCTCAAAAGAGAATTTTTTTTTTTGGAATGGTATCCATGATATGCCTCAAAGATGGGCAAAATGTATAGAATCCAATGGTCAATACTTTGAATAAAAATTTTTTGAGATTCCCTTGAGAATTAAGCGTTTTTTTTATTGAAAAAACCGGCAAACTTCAACTAACACCCCTGGTATTATTATCATTATCGTCTTGGTTATCCAATATATTTTCATCAACTTCTTCACCATCTTCTCAGTGATATGTTTTTTGTACATACAGAGAGGCAAACAGCTACTGACAAAAACAATCCCACATTAATTGGGCGAAGCTCAATCAAAAGCTGTCTGCAGGGCCTAGCAGCAAAAACCCACAGAGCGGGTTTTTATCTGCTAGTCTAAATTAATATTAATTTTAAATAAGGATAAGTCACAATGTTAAAATGTTGATTATTGGCTTTATAGGTGTCATGGAAACATTGAGAAGTAAATGAATTAAATAAATAAAACTATCAACAAATTGTACTGTTGTAATGTTATAGTGAAATATCTTACTTGTGCAGTTGTTGTCGAAGTATCTTTCCCTTGTGAGGAAATTGTCACTGATTTCAATGAAGTTGTTATTGATGTTGTAGGTTCATTCGTAACCGTTTTCGTATCACTGAAAATTACAGAAAAAATTATTTAATTTATAACTCTGCGTAGACTCAACTGCATGCGAAATTCATTGGTAGACAGTTCAAAATTGATGGTAATGTTTCTAAAGGCATAAATATACAGTAATGCCCCTTTATAAGGTGGACATAAGAAGTTTTTCAGTCTCTTAAACCTAAAGAGAGAGTTTCACTGTAATTAAATTATATACATTAAAACTTCATTTTTACGTTTTTCAGGTGAACGATTAAAAAAATGTGTAAAACTGAGGAAAATATAAAACTATTGAAATGAAAAAATTTATCTTGAATATGTATGGTAAACTTTTAAATTGCAATAAAAAGCGTGTTTTTTCTCTTTCTAGAGCAGCGCAGTTTAAATCATATACCTCACTTTAGTACAAAATGAGATAAAACGACTTTTATGAGTCCGTGTCGGGCTTGGAGAAATATTTCCCAAAAACATTCTACGGCTCAATGGGTTAATATGAATAAACTGTAAAACGTCCTTACTCCATGAAACCTCATTTTTGTCATTATTTCGATCTGAAAAATCTGTGTCTTTACTTCTATATACATTCTCCTGTATTCCAATATTTTCTGTAGTGGAAATAATTTCCGATTTTACAATCGAAAATTCAATTCATTTTAACATTCACAAATGAATTTGGTGGCAAAAATTATCACAACCTAAAACTACATAATTTCGTAACTTCACCTGAATAAAACTTTTTCTGACAAAGTCAATATCCCCTACACAAAATAATCAATTGATAAGGAATTTATGAAAAAATACGACATACGAGGAAAATGAAACTATTACAAAAATATGAAAATGGTTATTTATTTGTTTAAATATGATATTGTTTGAATATCTCGGCGAAAGTTGAGTTCGCGGCGTTCCAATACATGACTGTCAATTTCTGATCTACCAATAATAATACATAATTCAAAAGAATATGCTATTTTCCCGCGAAATATGATATTGCTTCATGTAAATATTGACATCGCTGCGCTTACCGGCTGCTGGTCTGTCAGATTACAATTTACAATATTTCGAAATAATACAATACTTTTCCCCGTTAATCAGTATTTCTTTTTAATTAGTTAATTTTTATAGTTGAAAGTAAAATGAAATTAAAACCGTGGCCCGCAATTGTCTGATTTTGAGATGGACAGTTTAAAAAAAAACCAGAAGTTACGGAAAAACAATAACACGAATTGCAATTTAACAAAAAAAAAAGGAATGGCGCATTAATAATAAAAACGTAAAAAAATAACTCGCAAAAACGAACATCGGTATGTGATCATTAATTGTTCTTATAAACATAAACGGTGCAATATTAAAATCACCTGTGATTTGAAAACATATTCCCATAAAATTAACATTTTTGTAAAAGAGAATAACTAGTAAAAGAGAATAAGTCATTTTAAATTTACGTAAAGGTGATGGTTTAACCCAGCTTTCGAGTAATAGTCGAACTTAACTAATAACTTGACAACGGAAGTTGGTTCCGTCACTGTCCCTTTCTCTCATATTATTATTCTATGTAAAACTGAGATACAACCGAGGACAGAATTTTGTTGAAATCGTAAATTGGGGGAAATATTTGTATGACAATGTATGGAAAAAAAAGGCTGCGGGTTTTTGAGGTGAAAAGCGAGAAAACATGAAATAGAGGTTTTACTGCACATCACAAAACTAGATTTTGTGAGAAAATTACCTAAGCGTGGAAACCATGGACTCCGCTCTGCTCATGTTTAGCAACATGCCTCTTCCTTTGCTGGCGAGGCCCGACCCCCCTAGTCCCCCCGCCGTAATCAATCCCAGCGCCATCCCGCGGCCTCCCCCTATTACGGAGGAGGCGGCGAACCCACTGGAGGGGGGGGACGGGGTGGACCCCACAGGGGACTGGGAGGATGTAGTCAGAGGGGAGGATGAGGACATGGAAGATACTCCTGAAGAGAGGGCGGAACCTGGAAATATTGACATAAAGAAACAGAATGTTAATGTTTAGATAAGTAAGTGGGCTCTCAGAAACTTCCATAAGGATAAAAATAGTAGTTTTCAAAAAGTTTCTCGATTCAATGCTCCTTCTTATTAATTTCTGGATTTATGTTCAAAATGGGAGTCGGTTTTCCAGTATTCAGAATATGTTTTTATTTGCAAATTTTTTATAGTTTACAGTGTTAGAAGACCTCGGTGAAGTATCCATGTTATTTTCTGTACTCATTTTTATATACAATGAATTAAGTAGGTAATTGAAGGATATTCAATAACTTTGCTGCTGATATTCAAGCCAAACCGTCAAAAATACATCACGCAAACAATTGCCTAATTGTTCTAAAAATAAGTCCCGATTCGTAATATGTATGCCATTCTGTGCATTATACTCATAAGCATTAATGTTGATTTTTGTATGTTGGATACTCTTGTCAAATGCGTATACAGCATTAGAATATTTTGGAAGGCGGGACTTAATGCGCATGTGCCATAGTCTTTGACTTTCGTGCTTTGTGGATTTGGAATAAAACATTGAGTCCACACTGCACTAGTATCTGTGTTTATGTATATACATGTATTCGAACATTGAGAATAGAGGACAATACACGTACACTTCGGACTCAACATCTCACTATACAGTGAAACCCGTATTTTATGTCCCTGGATTTAACGTTTTCCCGCCAATTACGTGTTATTATTTCAGTCCCGATGTATTTTAGTACATTTATTACCCGATTTTTACGTTTTTTTCTCGCAATTTACGTCGAAAATATTCAAAATGTGTGATTTACGCGCGCTTGACAATGAGGCGGCGCAGAAGACACATGTTTATCTGTCGTGCCGTGATTGGTCGGCCGTACGGCGGGAAACGCCGTGATTGGCCGCCCACTTTTAATTTTAGCTATCTGTGCCGTGATTGGACGCGCACATGACAATGCGCCGGCGCAGTTGTCACATTTGTGGGGTTCAAAACGAAACTTTTAAATGTATATAAATGTAAAAAAAATTATTATTATTAGATTTTTTTTTGTCTTTTATTATTATCTTCTCTTCTTTTCTTCTACTTTCTTTTCATTTTCTTTAATACTATTACTAGTGATAAATTACAAAATTTACACGACATATTCATATTTTCCTGCTATTGTACAACAATACTTTAAGTTATGATTTGATTAATTAAGCGATAATCACTCACCAAACACAAGAACCTTGTTTCTTTATGGTGAGGAATAGCTATAATATATTTTTGTTACACTATATGAATCATGTCTTATTTTTATATACTCTCTGTAAAAAAAATTATTATATTAAATAAAATAAATAAATAAAATATATACAATTGAAAAAGAATTAGAGAAAAAAAAAATTAAACAAACTAATCTACATGATTTTTTTAATAATATATGAAATATTTTTTCAATACAAAAAAATTCAATAAATATGATTTTTTTTTTCAGTCCCTTGAAAAACGTAAAATAGGGGTTTTACTGTACTTTGTTCCAATACGTTCGCCAAAACGCATGCGTAAAGGCAGTAACCAGCAGTCCGACGCATAGTTTTTTTCTTACTGTGCCTTTACACGGAAGCGCTTGAGTGCACACCGCGCATTTGTTTATCGGCGGGTGCTTTGAAGCGAAGATCAAGAAACGCGGGCGGAAACGTATGTGTGGGAGATACTAAGGTATACATATTTCAACTCGCTCCGTGCTGAAGGACGGGACGGTGTCGAATTGCAGAAGTGCTGTTTGTGGCTATAAAAAATACGTCCATCGCCCCATAGCAAAAACAACCAAAACCATGACATCCCTTGCTCAAAGACAATTTTCATATTTTGGACCAAAATTGTTCAACATCATACCCGATACATGGAAAATGAAAAGTACAAACGTCCTGCGTAAACTGATCAATGTATGGCTTCTCGATTTAGGGAGGGTCAAAAGCGAATATATAGATATGTACAATTTTAATAAAACCTTCATATGTAATTCATTATTACTCCACACTAAATTAAAAAAAAAATGCATATCATACGTTAAACTTTTACATCTCATATGTAATTCAATATTTCCCTACAGTAAATTAAAAAATGCATATCATACTTTAAACTTTACTTTAAACTTCTATACTTAAACTTTTATATCTCATACGTAATTTATTAACTCTACACTAAATTAAAAAATGCATATCATACTTTAAAATTTTATACTTTATACTTTTATATTTCATATGTAATTCATTATTACTGAACAATAAATTTTAAAAAGTGCATCATACTTTAAAAAAAAACAAAACAAAAACAACTAAAATACATATATATATTTTAATTTACTTTATGGATTCATTTATATTCTTTCATGTGTATATTAATTGAACTAAACTTATCAATTTGACTGTCTTAAAATGGGATTTGTTCCACAGTCGTTGTTGGACAGTCAAAGCCTTCTTAATTTTTTTGTAAAATAATGTGTTTCAAATAAATATTATTATCATTATTATAGCTTTTTCACTCTGGAACACAAGTAATGCAGAATGCAGAGCATCCACACCATGTATTGAGCAACCGCGCCTGGCATAGCGCGTTTATTATTACCTGGTCTATATTCGTTAGCTGCCTTAGTAAGCCCAATTAGTTGAGCACGACCTCTTCCAGCCATAGGGAAACACGGGGCCACCATCTGTAACAATTTTTAAAAAATTTATATCAAAAACTGTAACACATTTTAAATACCATTTCTGAAATTATTATGTACTAAGTTGATGACCATGGCTGACTTATGTGATTCCTATAGACAAGTCTGCCACACAACTGTCACCAGACTGTTAACCGTGATCAGACCTAAGAAAACAGTGATATACAAATGACCTAAATATTATGTTTTGCTATGTCACTAATACAAAGACAAAACCTGTGAACAGGCATTGATAACAAAAGTATGTGGTTAACAATATACATATATTTTATTTCTAAAAATTTCCTTTAATTTTTTTTTGCAATTGGTGTACCAGGGGTGTTAGTTGAAGTTTGCCGGTTTTACTCATAGATGTCGCTAGAGATATGTATACATTTCTATGATTTGGCATATATGTCATATTTTTCTATGGACATTAACCTTCAAAAAAACACAAGTTACATTCTGCCAAAATAATAGTGTCATAGTTGGTTACCTCAGTGAATATGTCGAATTTCGTTCCAAGTAAATGGCATTTGCGGCATTCGTTGCTTTTCTTATTTCATCAAAAGAAAAAAGCAGTTGAAGCTCATCAGTTGCTGGTAGAAACTTATGGTGAACATGCTCCAGTGATTGGAACATGTGAGACATGGTTTCGTCAATTTAAAAGTGGAGATTTCGATTTAACAGACAATGAACATCCTGGTGCAACGAAAAAGTTCTAAGACGAGGAATTGCAGGCGTTATTGGATGAAGACCCAACCCAATCGCAACAACAATTGGCCCCAAACACTTAATGTGACCCGAGGAGCAATTTGCCAACGTTTAAAAGCCATAGGAAAGATCCAAAAGTATGGAAAATGGGTACCACACCAAATGAAAGAGAGACAAATCGAAAAAACCGCCAAACTGCCTCATACAGCTAAAGTAGTGAAGAACACTCTCAAAGCATTGAATTGGGAAATATTATCGCACCCGCCGTACTCTCCAGACCTTGCCCGTCCGACTATCACCTTTTCGCATCGATGGGACACTCACTCGCAGAGCAGCGCTTCGCCAATTTTGAAAAAGTCGAAAAATGGCTCGTCGAATGGTTTGCCTCGAAAGAGAAATTTTTTTTTTGGAATGGTATCCATGATTTGCCTCAAAGATGGGCAAAATGTATAGAATCCGATGGTCAATACTTTGAATAAAAAAATTTTGAGATTCCCTTGAGAATTAAGTGTTTTCTTTATTGAAAAAAACCGGCAAACTTCAACTAACACCCCTGGTATAGCACCAGAGTATCGTGTTTATTTATTTATTCTTAAATTTAATTATGAAAACAAAAACATTAGCCACTCATCTCACTAGTACAATCCTGTATTGAGATGATGTTCATGGTAGTACTCTTGAAATTATGAGGGCTGTCCATAAAATAAGGTCTCCAAGGTGCTGTGGTGGTGAGGAATAGTTTTACGCGTGATCTGGCAACACTGGCATCTGGCAGTCTGGTTCCCCCACTCCGAATCCCCACCATTCTCCACTCTCTGCGACGCTTAGTATGAGTCCGCCAGGTGTGAATTAAGCTCTGCAATTCGTTTTTTGGGTGCAAAGAACAAAACCCCGGTAGACATTCATTCTCAGCTACGTGAAGTGTACGAAGAACGAAAGTGTGGAGAATTTAAAAACAGACGTACAGTCGTCCATGTTGAAAAGCGTGCCAGACGGTCATAGGTTTCAGACGAATCAAGTGAAATATTTCTTATAGACGGTGATCTTTCTTGTGTGGTGCAAGTGCGTTTGTGTCATAACGTTCGTCTCCACGCTGCCCGTGCAATAACCGCTCTCATCGCCCGATTGGGATGGAAAACTGTCACACACCCCCGTACACCCTGGACATAGCCCCAAGTGACTATCATTTCTTCCCTGAATTGAAGAAACACCTGGGTGGAATGAATTTCAGCACCGATGAGGAGCTGAAAGGAGATGTTGTGTGCAACTTACGCGACGCGGTGTGAGAGTTCTATGACACAAGCATAAAAAAGATGGTACACCGTATGCAAAAATGCATTGATGGCAATGGTGATTGTGTAGAAAAATAGGAAAAATCTCAAGCTCTCCAAAAATATACAAGTCAATACAAATAAATGTGTTTTACCCTGCGAAAAATCATTGGATACCTTATTTTACGGACAGCCCTCGTAATTATATGTATAACAAACCTTAATAGTACTCCCTCTCTACACACGAGAATTTCTCAATTAGGAAGATATTGATTTTTAAAAAAAGAAACTAAAAGCATTATATAAATAAATAAAAAAAACTATTTTTAGTACTTACACACATACTACTATTACCATGTAAACAATGTTAAATAAATATTTCTCATAAAAAAACAAATGTGTAAATTATCTATATATATAAAAATCAATGAAAGTTTGTAAACTTTGTTTGTCCTCGATGTTCTTGAAAATCACTGGACCGGTTTCGCTGATAATAGGACAGTTTGTTTTTATTAGTGCCGGGAAGGTTTAGAAAGTAGTTTGAATAAAATCCAACATGTAAAACTGTTGCTATAACGTTTTAAAATTAGTATGAAAAACATTGAACCCGCCGTTTTATTTAGGTTATCCCATAGATATAACACTCTGGTTACAACAGATTGAATATTAAAAAGGTTTTTTTTGGGTAGAATATTTAAAAAATGGAAAACACGAGTAGGTACCTGCTTAAGAACTTTATGATTTAGATATATTTTGAAAAAAAAGTTTGGAATGAAATAAAATATTCAAATGAATGTTTCTTTATTTGGAGATAGTTACATTCGCCGTAAAATCAATTATTATACCCGAGCAAGGCCGGGTACACATCAGCTAGTATATGATAAATATTTCTTAAAAAAAAAACAAAGCTGTTAATTGATATACAGTTAGAAAATGAGTTCTTTTTCAATGACATTTCAAAGTATTAGACTTACATAACTGGAGGGAGGCACCTCTTGTCCGAGAGTATCCTTTCTGGCGTCCTGCTCCATTTTCAGCAACAAGGCGCGTCCGCGCCCAGAAGTTGGCACTTGATCCATCTTGGTCTGGAAAGGAAAATAACAAAAATTGATTGGAATTGACTTAATATTTCTTATAGACGGTGATCTTTCTTGTGTGGTGCAATATAACACAGTGCTTATTGAAATGTGTAATTTAAGCGAAGACCGCTTGATCGTTAATATACCTACATTTTTATCATCGCTTGTCTATATCACTTTTTACATTTTTTGGTTGGAGCTGGCACTTTATCGACATTTTAGAATTGTAACTTCACAGGAAATCAATACTGCTTGAAGCAACCAAAACTTTATGCTGCACCATAGTAAAAATTATATATATGAATTAGAAAAAAAAGTATGTTTTCTGCCAATGTTAAGAGAATCATCATAACTATGGACCGATTCCGATTATCCATACACAGAATAAATTATATAGGGTTTAAAAATGGATTGCGACGGTGGGAGTTATAAATAGCAGTATTGCTTTCTTGACATGAATACTCAATTGACAGCTCTGACATCACATTAGGAATGATGAAAAAAAATTGAGTTAAAAATTCATTCCGTATTCAGTTCATAAAGGAGATGAATAAAAATGGCAACGTTATGTTTATGGTTTTCGCTGTATGATTTTCGTTATTTACCAACTCATTGGTCTAGAACTAGTGTGGATATTAATAAAATGATTCGTTTGTAGTGTACAGTACGGCCAACTGTGTTGTGTAAACTAAACATTATGTATTCATACATTAGGTACCCATAAAAATGTATGTGAAAAACACAAGATTCACCAAATTAAGCAAAATTAAGGTAGCTTCATTTTACAGTATAATTAAATGATTCACTCACTCACTGTTAGGAAAACGTGACTGGGAACTGCAGCTCGCCAGGTAATTCAGCTTTAACAATAACAGTCACAGCAATAATTATTATGCTCGTTTAGACAAGCACATGCCGTTTATTAAACCAATATTACATGCAAAAGTCAAGACAAAAGGCAACAATTGTAACATAAAACTAGGTATACAAAAAGACATTCGAAATGTGGGTACCAAGACGAATGTTTTTAATAATCTGCGATTCTTGCGTTCTTCCAGAAAGCATTTGAATGCGGCATATTTTAAATACTCTTATTTCGGAATAACTAATAGTAAACAAATGAATACTTACTTTTATATTTTCATTAGTAAAAAATAGTGCTCTTTAGCAAAAAGCCTAGAAAACAGCAAACAAATTTTTGTTTTCAGTTTGTTAAGTTTTTTGTCAAATACAAAATGTAACCATAGAAAACCAATGTTCTGACTCGGCGTTCGGCCATAGAAAAAGGATAGTGAGACTGCGTGCGCTGATTAGTGATGGGCATAATTTGGTTATCTGAGAAATGAAGTACCTACATTATTATTTAAATATTCCATAAAAAGGAACTCCAGTCGATTTAAAAATAAAAATAATATTAATACAGACGTCCTAACTTAAATATTAGTATAAAAAAATTAAGTTTGTTTTCAAAGTTAAAATAATTCTTAAGTTTTCAATTATTCAAAGCCCGCCAAAACGCAAAAAAAACATTTATTGCGTGTGACGTCACATTAGTAGTCAGAATTAATGGTTTGATAAGAGGGTAGTGAATTTTGTATGCATTCGAGGCATATAACTGTTAGTACAAATCTAATAACCAAGTAAAAAAAAAACAAAAGTAAATAAACCTAATAACCAAACTAACCAAGGAATGGAAAAGGGACAAACATGTGTGGTCGTGAACAATTTGCCGAAGTTGCTTTTTGTACTTGTTGAACGAAATATATGTAATATGTTTTTTTGTACTATTCTTTACATCTCTTTATTCTTGATAATTATACTTTTTTTTAGATGCATCATATTGCCACACTGTGTCAATACTAGCCTTTTTCCATTCTATTTTATATAATGGCACTTAATATGAGCTAAACTTGTCAATTTGACTGGCCTAAAACGGGATTTATTCCCGGTTGGGCAGTCAAAGCTTTCCAAGATATTATTATTTAATAATGTGCGTTTCAAATAAATAAATAATCTCAGTATTATTTACCTGTGGGCAAAAAAAAACCAGTTGAGTTATATGCAGGTTACCTAATACATATTTTATGAATTTTCTGTATAATCTATAATTTATAAAAATATATATTTCACGGAAAACCTATTAAAATGTATGAAAATAAAATAATGAATTTAGAGGTGGGTCATTCCACTTAATTTACTAACTCGGTTCCAATTCCGAGTTCAGCCACATGGACTCGATTCCTCGGATTCGGCCCTTCGTTCCTTTCGGTCTGCCCCAAGGTTCTTACATTACAAGGTTTGGTCATATAGGCATTTTTCGGAAGAAAAAACACTCGTCGGGCCGCTCGTAAGTTCGTGACGTAGGTTGGGCCTCCGAAACGAATGATCACAATTGATGGTCGGTATAATAAATAAATAATCATCTCACCGTGCCCTTACGAGTACAATGAATATTGAACACATAATTTTAGTGCATTACCTACCCGCTAAAGGCACGTTCCAGAGTGTTCGGAACTCTCAATATCGCCCTGGTGAAACACCACCATTCATAATCGACCCCTTGTTTGAAATGGCTTTCTGCCATGCGTAGTGACCAAATTTGAATAGCCAGGTACTTCCCCACCTTCCCCTCCCCATATCCTTCTTCACCCACTTCATTTAATGTAAACACCGCTCAAGAATCGCACAAGGCACTAATAACCTCGATTCTTTATCATTAATGTAGATAACACTGCAAATATTCCTGGGATTGTTTCTTTTTGTTCTAGACACTAGTATTAATAAATAGTAATTACCAACGTATTATAAATAAATCATTAGCAAATGCGTTTAGTCACTTGACGCCCCTTGCATTGCAGTGAATTCAAATCTCCTTGCGGAAAGAGGGCCCCTAGCTACGTCACGACATTCTAACCAATCACTACTCTGTATGAGCAAACCTTATAATGTAAGAACCTTGGGTCCGCCTGGGTCCGCCATTCCGTCAAATTTGGTGGAATGACAGGAGTCATCGTTCTGCTGTTTCTGTGGCGTCTCTGATTCTCGAAGGAAAAAGGTACATATTGCGCCTTTGAATATGGTCGATTTTCGTTTCGGACTCCGATTGCTCCGAGTGTTTCTGATTCAAGAAGTAAAAGTCGTTCATATTGCACTATTGAATAGATTCACTTTTCGTTTCTGACTACAATCCAAATCCTTGAGTGTGAGTCCGGAACGAGTGAATCCGGATTTGTGAACTCAGAGTAACGCCCCGACTACACGATCGACCAACGTCCCAATCCGAAATCGGTTCGAAGTTGGGACGTTGGCCGATCGTATAGTGACTATAAATCGGGCAACTACACAATCGGCCAAAGTTCCAAATACGAACTCTAAACTAGTGATGCCATTTTAGCTAAAATCTATCGATCTACCGATATTTATAGAAAGTCATTATTGACACAATTCATTTCTCATTAGGTACTCATAATACAGGAAATAAATAATAGGTACCTATTGTGTATTAATTATCAAATCACCCATCCTTTGCTTCTTTTTCGAACTTCACAATAAAAAAATCTTATCACTTGATTTTGTCTTTCAAAATGTTAGAAAAATACGACGAATTTCAATTTGATAGTCCCTACCGCTTTTCGATAGCTATTGCGCCTGTTTTAGCTTCATATTTTATTTTTACGCATAGCTTGAGTCAGATTGCAGCGCAAAAATATAATAACTAGCCCCGAGTATACATCGGATTACGTACATTTCGTTATTGAGGCGATTTTTCATGAAAAACGGCGCTATACAAATTATCCAGTTATTATTATTAGTATAATGCATATTTGGGCATTTATTTGATGGTTAGTTGCATATTTGAGTCTTTTTTCGTCATTATAGACATAGTTCAATCATATTTTATTCGTCGCGCAATAGGTCCGCCGAGATCGCCTGCCGAATTCGTACTGATGGGCCAATGTGTAGAACTGTATAGGCCGGTTTGTACGAGTTCGGCCAACCATTTTGAAGGTTGGGATAACTAGTTCGCCACCGGGGCGATCTCGGGCGAACTCGCCAAACTCGAGCCAACGTTGGCCCAACGCATACGAACTATCCGTCTACGTCTACATAATCTCTCAAACGTTCGAGATGGGAGGTTGGGCGATCGTGTAGTCTACCGCCTTCAGAATCGGACTCACTAGACTCGGTCCGGCCGGAACGACTCTCCTCTGCCGTATTGCATACTTACTTGATAATATTACTGTGTGATGCCGCTAAACTAATTTTGACAAATCTAAAAATTAAGTGGTTGTAAAATGGAAACACCGTAGTATTTGTAGGACTAAACTTCTTACCAAAAATATTGCTTTCTCATCCATTGCATACTATAACCCAGACAATGTGAGTATATTTCCTATGAAACTGGAACATTTCGGTACTCATGTGACGTCAGAAGCAGTGGTCACTTTTAGATGACGATTTATAAATTCTACGTATAATTGATTATAATAAAAGTTATATATTCAGAATCTGGGTTTGCTGATTTATTTGAGTATTTTGTTTTAAAGCCATAATATATTTATATTAAAAAAAAAACCGTCACTGAGTTTAATTATATTAATAATAGCAGATACTACTCATTATCATTTACCCGTTTAACAACATTGCCCAGCTGGGTGGCGATATTACAGTCCACCTGTGCGTTTACTGTACAGACAGGGGTATTCTAGGGAGGTGTATTTAACATAAACTAAATCATTCATCATTACTGAAGAGCGGAAAAAATGCAAGGAAAATATAAAAAAAAAACCTAATTTAATTGTACTACAACTTGACAAAAATACCAAAAATGTGCAAAATGTTGGATTCGTTCAAATAATTAAGATTTATGTTGTTTTTTCATTTATCCATGTTACCAATTATTTTATGAAATGACTTTTGGCAAAGGATTCAAAAACGAAACAACATTAAGGGTGAGAGGGACGTCGGAGAGTTATTATTTATTAATTCAAAATAATGATAGTATTATTACGCAATACGATAAACATAATGTTTTTAAATAGAAAAATATTTATTAAATATTTTATAAATTTACATAGGCTTAGAATTTATCAAAACAAAATCAGAAATATTACTTTTTATGACCGTCCCATTGTATGTTTTACAAAATATTTAAAATACGAATATGATTTTTAAAGTGGAGAAAAGTATTTTTAATTCTTTATCGTTCCTTTTTTGTAAATAAACAAAACCAAAGATTTGTAATCCGCATTACAAAAACAAAAACATTAAAGTTACGTAGTGTTCATGAAAACATTAAACTACACACATCTCTTTTTTAAAAATTTATCTTATCGACAAATTACAGAAAAACCTTTACAGATTTTTTTAAGGATATTCAACTTTTTATATGTTTTTGTAAAACATGCGTAGTACGGTCAGAAATGTGTAATATTTCAGATTATATTTTGATAAAAGCTAAGCCCATGCAAATAAAAAAAACGTAATAAATATTTTCCTCTTTAAAAACACCATGTTTATCGTATTGCACAATAATATTACCAATATTTTGAATTAATAAATAATAACTCTCCGACGTCCCTCTCCC
>JAHDVE020005042.1:0-27420 GCA_022606495.2 Halesus radiatus | reverse complement strand
AAAATTGACAAAAGCGAAAACCTTTTTTTTTAAATGGAACTTCTACCCGCTAAGCCACTGGAAGTAGCTTTTCAAGAGAAGTTTAATTCAGTAATATTATATAATAGAACAAAAATAGCTATCATCATACAAATTTTGCGCAATAATAGAGGTGTTCGAATAATGCGATCAATGTACACAAGTTGAAAAAATATTTTTTTTAAATACGAAAACTGCATAACAATTTTGTTATAGAGATACCTAGACTCCAATTACATAATATCGAATAAAATAATATTACCAAATTAATAAAATATCAGCAAGTATAAAAAAATTGAGAAATTAAAAAAAAGCAGTAGTACAGTTTTGTTATAGTGAGGATAAACTTAATAGAGATATTAGTAGCACTAAAATAATTTTAAAGATAGCCGCAGTTATCAAGGAGATAATTTATTATTATTTATATTTATTTATTAATTATCGTTATTTATTACAATTATTAATTCATGCTTAATTATATCAATTTCGGTTGCGTGATAATAAAACACACGATTGAATCGGAAAACCTTTTAAAAGTGATATAAACTCATTATAATAACGAATTATTTTTTTCGAAAGCCTATTTTTTTTTTTTTAATAAAATAATAATTAAATAAAAAAATATATAAATACATTAATTAGGTTAGGTTAGATTTGATTTTCGTGCTAGTTATTTTTTAGTGCTTTTAATGAAATTATATCACTTTTAAAAGGTCTGTCGATTCATACGGTCACCATTAAAAAAATGGGTTGCAATTTGAAAAACAAACGTATTTTTTAAAAACCTTTCAAACGAGTTCCTCAAATATTGCGTGCATCAAAGGTATTTTTTTTTTGTTTTCAGAATGCCCGTTCAACGAAATATATTCTGCATCTGGTAACAATAATTGCCAACCCACTTGCAAGGAGCCATATAAAAGCAAGAACGAGAATTGTCATCGTAGACCAGGCTGCGTGTGCGCTGAAGGATATTTGAGGAATGATGATGGGGAATGTGTCCTCCCCATACAGTGTGGTACATATACTTCCATATTATAGTCATATTCCTCACCAAAAATTTATTAACTTGGAGAAGTATAGCCAGTTCCAGTACTTATAGGTCACATAATAATTAGAGTTGAGGTGACCAACACGTACTCACAAATTGGTACTTATGTATACTCTTCCGACAGAGATGTTCTTGCGATGCGTCACTGAGAAACAGCTTGTAATAGAGCGTACGCCTATTTACTATTTTTAGTGAAAGGGAAACAATAGTGCATGGGGGTACGTTGATCGAAATTGAAAATTTGAAAAGACATGATGATTTTTTTGTAATAATAATATTTGTTCGAATTGTATAGCGCCATTTGTGTGAAAAATCACCTCAAGTGAGCTCTCCAATGCTCTATCTTATGACAAACTATAGGTAATCTATTATGACAAATTATTGCTAACAAATTGCATTCACAAGTTTATCAATCTGTAATACTAAAGTATATGTACAATGCATTTGACCAATGAACGTCATGCCGCGTTAAGGGGAACGGCTGCGGTGCCTGTTTCATACAAAACTGAATTTTGGATTGGAGGCCAAAATACCCATTCAAACCGAATGATCTTTTTTTTTTAAATTAAAGGTTTTATAAATATCTAGTACGGATGAGAAGTGTTTTTGTGAAGTGAAGAGAAAAAAAAAAGATTTTTCGCGATTTTATAGGCATCTTTAACAAATTCTTTAGGGGCTAACGGTGATTAAAAAAAAAAGTTTTAACCCATCTGCTTTGAAAATATAATGAAATGTAAAATTAATTTAATTTTTTAAATATTAAAATAAGCATTATGGTGGACTTAAAGTAAATTAAAAACGAGAAATTTACGTTGGAATACAAATTTGCCATACATAATTTATAATATCTACCCGAAAAAACATTTTTTTTTAAATGTTTTATTTTTATATTTTTATTTATATAATCATACTTACATAGCAAATGTGATATATTGTTTAAAAAAGTACGATTAACCCGCAAATAGTTTTCTAAGCTGCCTCTAAAATTATGAAAATTGATTTTTTTAATGGCACATACTTAAAAAATTAAAACAAAAATAAATAAAACACTTCTTATCCCTAGATATACATGTTATTAATGTAGAGGTAGATCATTTTTTACAGGACCATAGCTACCTGGCAGGTCACTTGAGATAAACACTTGTTTATTAGCGAAATTTAAATACGGTTTTGCACACGGAGGAAATAATATTTGAAAACACATTTTATTGGAAAAATTATTTAATCTGTTTTAATAATTTATTATATTAAAAACTAACGTTTTTCTGCGAATTTATCATATACTCGTATAATAAAGTGCTGTGGTTTACATGGGGAATAATGGTTTTATTTTAATAAATACTATTTAGGAAATTGTAAATAAGACTATTTTTATTTATTTAGAGTGTCCTGAAAACGAATTATACATGGACTGTCACGGTTGCGAGGACACCTGTAGGAACCCCCACCTCAGCTATTCATCCACTTGCCCCTGTTACCTCAAGTGTTACTGTCTTTCTGGCTACCTAAGGAACGACGAAGGAAAGTGCGTCCGTCCAAAGGAATGCTGTAAGCAAACAAAACCTAAATAAATCCTAAGAAACATTAATTATAAACTCGGTATTCCCATTGAAAGCATTAACTGTACTTACATGATTAATAAACTAAATTTAATAAATCTCTCAGATCGAAGAATTATTTCAGAATTGATATTTTTGTTCAAAATTGTAAATGGTAGTATAGACAGGCCTGATTTAATTAACCTCATTCAATTTCATATACCTAAGAGAGCAACTCGTTCCAAAATCCTGTTTAAACGTAACAACACCAGGAATGAGTATTACAAACGCTCGTTTGTACCTGGATTACAAGGCTATACTATCATATCTTTTCAATCAATATTAATATGACTTAAGTTTACTATATGTTTTATATGTACGCATATCTTTTATTTTTATGTCCTTCATGAAATTTTATACGACCTAATGCCACAATTAATAGTTACCATTTAAAATTATGTGTGCTATATATATTCTTATGCTAGTAGTTAACTGTAACATGTAATTATTGTTTATGGTGTATTTATACAGTTGATATTAAATAAATAAAACGAAAATATTTATATGTTGAAGAAAAAAAACTTACAACAATAAAATTCTATTATTTCTGTCGGCATCATACATAAAAGATTTTAACCACAGTGCGGCAGAACTTAAAATTTATTTTACTGCTTTTATTTAACAGCTTATTGTAATAATAATATAACGTTTTTTCAGGTGTATCGTGCAAGGAAAACTCAGTATTTAGTCAATGTGACAACCACCCTTGCCTAAACACATGCGCCGAACCCGACTTGCTTTCTAGGTGCACCTACGAAAAGTCAGCCTGCTATCCAGGCTGTGTTTGCAACGAGGGGTACCTGAAGAACGCTGAAGGAGACTGCATTTCTAAAGACATCTGTGGTAATAAAACTTTGTATTCATAAACTGCTAGATTCAGAAGCAAGTAGTCCCATAAATGTGGTTATTTTTCTACATATTACTTTTCATGAAACTCCTACCTTCAAATTCCAGATCATCGATTTCCCCTCATTTAAATTCCTCTTGTTGCCAAGCACTATAATCGGACCAAAACATATTTACACGCTGGCCACATTTAACTGCTGGCAACATTGGAATATCAGCTGCGAACTGACAGTTAAATTTTCAGGGCATTTTGTTCTATCACGTTGTGGTCATCAATGTTGCTGTTATGAATTGCTTACAATAGAAGAAGTTTCACTTATAATAGTTTATTGATACACTTTAATAATTTAATAATACTTTAACCATGCGGGCAGAGAGTTGTGTTTCCAGGAACGTGTTAGAACAAAATTCCCACCGAATTCAACTGTCAGTTCGCAGATGATATTCCAATGTTGCCAGCATTTAAATATATTTTGGTCCGATTATAATGTTTGGCAACACTCTTCTTTAAAGTTATCTTCTTCAAATTCATTTTATGAGACTGATGTTCCACAAGATTTATTCTTTCAAATTCATCAACCAGTTTTTAAAATTTCTGCAAATTCTCCCCTTTAACTTCCTTCCCAATTTATGACGGTTGGTGGTGGTGACACTTTCTTCCTATCACTCTTACTATTCAGAGCAACTCCCTCACCTTACATATTTACAAGTGTGTGTTTTTTTAATACTTCCAATGTCTGAGAATTAAGTGATTTAATTTTAATCACCAGTTCATCAAAGAATTTTACCACAGCTTCACCCCCTTTCATTGCAACTTCAGCACCCTCCTTCTAAGAGATATTATGTTGTTGTTCACATGAACAATATTTGTGAATGTTTTACAGTTAGTTTTTTGTTTTACATACTTAATTTAATTTTTGTTTTAGCTCCACAATGCCTAAATGCGGAACCGCGTGACCACTGACTTGTAAAATGAAGATACCCCAGTTTCCTGCACAGAACAATGCGTGGCGGGCTGCTTCTGTCGGGAGGGATATGTGAGGGATGAGTTTGGGCAGTACATTTTGCCTGAACAGTGCTGCATCAACTAACAACATAATGACTACAGTGATAAAGATTGAAAAAATTCTTTCCGAACTACTGTCTAACCAAAACTTTGTAGAAGTCAGTTTATATTTTCAATTTTCATTAAATGGATTCATCTTGTATTTAAAAATAATTCAAAAAGTAAATATTTGTCGTCAGATTTAATTTTAATTATTCTTTATTCATTCCTGCAAACCATTCATTTTCTTTTAAAAAATAAAACAATAACTTTGTTTATATCACCTTAATTTTCTAGTCATTTTCAAATCTATTAGCAAATTAACGTAATCTCTTTTTAAATAATTACTATATTGATGAATAGTACAAAAAAAAGAAAAAAAGAGAGATTACGAGGAAATACGAATATACAATACGTATCTTCATTCAGCAAAGTATCTACGCACAGGCACGAGTTATTCGGAATCATAATTCGAATTAAAAACAGTCTTCATCCATACGAAATAAATAATAATTCCGTCACCTCACTGCTAGTAGGTTTTTAAACCAGAACATTATCTCACTAACTGTCTAATAACACAAGTTAGTAGTTTAAAAAACGTATTAATTATTTTAGATTGCACCACTTTTGCGCTCTTATAATGTGTTGATAATTGAGTTGTGTATATGTAACCGTGCTCATTTATTTATGATCAATTTAAATAACATAAATAGATAAAATAATAAAGACTTAAAATACATTTTACAAACAAATCACTTATCACCGGCGTATCTAAATATTCCCACATTTCTAAGCATCTCAAAAATCTCCTCGGATTCATATGTCTTTAAAGAATCCAGTTCAAGCTGGATGGTATTTGAGTCACTTAACGGAATGGCTCTTCCGGCTTACTTATAGGAACTGTGTATTCCTGAAAATACCAATTCACGGCAGTCCACCCTTAGGTCAGCAGCGTCATCAGCTATCAGGAGGTTGAAGAAACCAAAGCGCACACCTATACTAAGTTCGGTGATCGTGCTTTCGGAGTATCAGTTGAATGAACTCCCTGGAATGAACTGCCGCAAGGATGATCAAAGACTCGACAGAATTCAGAGCTAAACTTAAAACTCATCTTTTCAGACAATCATATCAATAAATGGAAGAAATTCACCTGTAAATTGCTTAGCTAGGCTAGCCGGTTAGTACTTACCTAAAGTCAATTATAAAATAAGTAAAGTTTTCGTGTCACCGGTGCCCTAATGCGTCCACAGCCCGCATCATTGTAAATAACTAAATGAGTAAAAAAACGTAAATATCTATTAAAAACTTCGTAAGCTTTTAAAGATAATTTTATAAATATTCTCGAATCCTAAAAATTATTAATACAGTATACTCGTAAACCCTAGTTTAAGTTCTTTAAGGGACTGAAAAAAAAGTAATTGGAGGTAAAACGTAAAAGAGGGGTTTTGTAAAAAAGGTCATTTAAATTTTATGTTTCTGAAAAATAATGTTTTATTGAAAAAACAACATTCAATTTGAATTTTTATTGAAATTTTATTTTATTTTTTATTAAAAAATCATGTATGTCAGTTTGTTGCATTTTTGTTTTTTTGTTATGTAATTCTCTTTCAAGACTATATAAACATTTAAAAGTGTCATCTTGAATATCACCAATGCTTGTAAAGTAGGCTTTTAAATCCTCGATGAACCTCATTGCTTCTTCTTTTGTTGGAATATCAACCTCTCATTTTTCGGACAGTTCTTCAGCAGAAAAGTCTGCTGGTGTTAAATGACTAACAACAATGTCATGAACTTCCACAAGTCTGATGTCATAACATTGGAGTCAAGGTTTACATAATCCTGCAGGGGTTGGTCTGAAATCCTTTCCCAGCCTTCTATAACATCACACTGGATATTTTCTTGCGTACTGGGTACGTCTTCATCCTGCTCCTTGTATATGCAAGCTTTCCGGAAACAATTTTTTTTATATGAATACCCCACAAGAGTCCCAATTGCTCCCAACCGTCTGGAGCCAGTGAGACTACGGCATCCCCAATTGGGGAATGTTGTGAAGCTGAAGGTACTGGGAAGGGAAGGAGAAGGGATAGAGGAAGGCGGGGAAATACCTGGCTAAAAGCCATTTCAAGCAACGTTTCAATTCTGAATGGTGGTCCTTCACCAGGGCGATACTGATAGTATCTTCAATTCTTGATGGTAGAGTCTGTTATTTCACCCCATACCTTAACGGTATAATGCATTGCATCTAAAATGCACATCTTAAATTTGTTGGGGTACTCACCTCGTTTTAACTGACACAATAACTTCTGTAGCAAGTTTCTTCTATAGTAGTGCTTGAATGCCCGAATTATACCTAAATCTAGGGGTTGCAGTTGTACAGTTAGGAGGAAAAAATGCCAACTGAATGTTCCTCAAAGTCAAGTTTGTGTGGTGAGTTTGGCACCTATCGAGGAATAGCAATATTTTTCGACGTTTTACTCCCATCAAATCGTCTAATGCAGTAAGCTGCTTTTCAAATTAGATTGATGTCATCTAGGCTTTTTTATTGGCTGAATATTTTGTCGGCATTATCCTGACATTTTTGAAGCAGCGGAGTTTTGCAGACTTCCCAATTACTAACGGGGGAAGCTTCTCACTGCCATCTGAATTTGTAATCAATTGAACAGTGAGACGAACCTTGCTTAATCTTCCTCCATGACAGGCTTCACCTTTGAAGCTGAAATTCTTACAAGGTAGAACGTTGAATAACAGCCTAGTCTCATCGGCATTGAAAATATCTCTGGGAGCGTAGTCTGCAATTAATGTAGGAAGATCTGCCTGCTTCCAATTTTCAGCAATGTCCAAATCAACACTTTACGATTCTCCACAAATTGATCTGTAGACCACATTGTGCCTCTTCTTAAAACGATCTATCCATTCTTTGCATCCCGGGTGCACATTAAATAACGCTTTTTTCAATAGATTCACGGTTTTTGATGATTGTGGCCAAAGTAGTAATGGGTATTCCTAAATTTCGGGCCAGCAAAGCTGACGAACCATTCTTTTAAAATCTCCTCCATTTTTTCGTGCTTCGACGCTTTGATGTACATACGTTTTTTCGCCCCGGGTGCACATTAAATAATGCTTTTTTCAATAGATTCACGGTTTTTGATGATTGTGGCCAAATTAGTAATGGGTATTCCCAAATTTTGGGACAGCAAAACGCGTGAGCCAATGTGTTTATTCAATTTTTAGAGAATGCTCCTTTTCTCTTGCACTGACAAAGCTTTTTTAGGTTAGACTTTATGTGTTTGAATGAATGATGATGTAAAAATTAATAATAATCAAACCGAAAGCAATATGAAATATGTCGCTCGCCGACCAATCACCGTGCGTCGTTCTAAAGACACGGAGTTTTCCCTGCAATCACCTTACGCCGTTCGAATGTCACGACTCAATCATTGTCAAGCGCGCGTAACTCGCATATTTTGAATATTTCGGACGTAAATCGCGGGAAAGAAAAATGTAAATGCGGGTATTAAATGTACTGAAATACCTCGGGACTGATAAAAATACACGCAATTGCCGGGAAAACGTGAATTCCGGGCACGTAAATATTTGTTAATACTGTATTTCAAATAAATACCAAGTCTTCTTGTGCCGCCAATCTTCTAAAAAATGTAATATTAATAGAAAAGGAAGATGAAATAGCAACTGTAAAAATCATATCTTTTCTAAGCTTAAATTTTCCAATAAAACTGTGTTCAGAAGCGACCTGCCAGGTAAGTACATTTTTCAATATCTGTTTGTACATAAATAGATAGAGAATATGAAGTAAATAATGCCCTTGAGGTGATTTTACACAAAATCGGCGCTATACAAATCATCCATTTATTATTATTATCAAATTAAAATGACATTTTAGAAAATATAAGATCGAAGTGTATATCAGTACACCAAGTAGGCTAAAAATTGGATTGAAAACATTTCAAACTTCGCCCACTGTTATAAAATAAAGCCGGAAAACACAATTCTCTTCATGTACCGGAATAGATATATTTTATTCCATTTCCAACGACGGCGATGGACTGATGAGGAAACCCATACAGAAGAATAAATGTTTAAATATTATTGCACGCATTCCGTCGTTTCTCGGGGAAAAAAGTGATTTTAGCTCTACGTATATTCTAATATCAAAACACTTGTACAATTAGTTGTGTTTATTTGATACTCGTGATATTTGATAGGCGTGTAAATAGTCCCATAAAATAATGACTGTGAAATTGTGAATAAAGCAAAATACAATTTATCTCAAACAATTACGATAATTATGCTCCTATACAAAATAAAATATTAACTAACCCGATCAGCTTCCTTCTCTGCAACAAGGTCACCTTCCTCGATATTGTCGAAAGAGATTCAAAGTTCCATAAGAATTTTTCAGGTAAATATTTCCAGTTGGGACTCAGTATAAAAACTTACATTTTTTTAATAAAACCACTTTTACATTCATAAAAATAAACAAAAAATATTTGCATGCTCAGAAACACAAAATAATGCACATTTTTTTTTTCTTTCTTTATATAAAAACGCGTTAATATTGAAGAAGAATTGACGCCATTTTCAATGTTAGTATGAAATGACATTTGTCAAAAGTGCCAATTGCAACTGAATGTGTGGTAAAACCATGTATGATCGTGTGAAAAATGTTGAGATTCGTAAAGAATGCAAGGCTAATGTAAGCGTAGTGAGCAAGATTAAGAAAGGGACGCTTAGATGGTTTTGGCATGTGGAGCGAATGAACGAAGAAAGTTGTGTAAGGAGAATATATGAAGCGAATGTTAATGGAAGAAGAAGCCGGGGACGACCGAGGAAGACATGTCACGATCAAGTGAATCAAATACTTGAGTCGGGCCATGTCAGAAGTCGGAATAACAGAAGAGAATGTATGAGACGTTGTATGAAAGTGAATGAAGCAAGAAGTGAGTGCCAAGATCGAGTTGATTGGCGGTCCGTCCTCTCTACCTACCCCTGCGGGGAAACGGCGTGATGGTTAGTTAGTTAGTTAGCCAACTGCATTAAATGGATATTTAAAATGAAGGTTTCTTTCTTAAAAAACCTAAACTCAGAACCTAAAACATATTCTTTTATTTCCGCAAATGCAAATATTTTTTATTTGTTTTTCGAATCTGAAAGTATATTCTTTTATATTAATTATAGTTTAGAACATGAAATATTTACCATTTTTCATACTGGAAAATGTATGGCACCAATCCCCTTTATAAAGCGCAAAAAACACTATTTTTACAGCGACAAATCCACGAAATCAATAATTTCACCAAGAGGCAAAATGTTTGCGAGAAAAAAAGAAACTTCCATTCGATCCATAGGTGACTGCGATAATAAAATCTTACTTATTTCGACCTTGAGTTTGTGTGGCGGATTATCGGGCCCTTTATCCAAAAAACGATATGTTACTGCCCTCTCTTGTGTATTTCAGAAACCACGAAACTAAATCAGCAAACATTCCCGTGCACGGTACTGAGGTATTATAAAAATGGAGTAAATATCAGCGTTTGAAATATGGACCTCAAAATGCGATGAATTGGCTGCTTTAAGATAAGATGGGCTTCAGTCAGTTATGAGCACTCGCCGTGTATGGATCCACCGCGATAATTGCAAAATGCCTACATATACTGCATGAATCTTTCTGGAAAAGATGGAATAAGTAACGGTGGAACCTTTCATCTCTAAGTAGACTTTTTCCAAAATTCGTCAAAATTGGCTCTTTTAAGAGGAACGGCTGCGCTACCTGTTTCATACATAACTTAATTTTGGAAATCCAAAATACCCATCCAAACTGAATGACATATTTTTTTTTAATTAAAAGTTTATTAAATATCTAGTACGTATGAGAAATATTTTATTTATTTTTGTTTTAACTTATGAAGTATATAGGCCATGAAAAAAAAATCATGATTTTAGAGGGAAATCAGAAAATTATTTCCGGGTTTACTGTATTTAAAAAAAAAAGTCGTATTTACCATGTAAATATGATCACGTAAATAAAAATATAAAAACAAAACAAAAAAAAAAAACTTTTTTCGGGTCGATAATTTATATTAAATTTGTGTTCCGACGTAAATTGGTCGGTTTTAATTTAATTTATAATGCTTATTTTAATATTTTTAAAAATATATATGGTACATTATATTTTCAAAGCAGCCGGGTTACAACCATTTTTTTACATTACCGTTAGCCCCCAAATAATTGTTAAAGGTGCCTCTAAAATCACGTAAAATCAATTCCTTTGATGATCTATATTTCGTAATGTAAAACAAAAATAAATAATTTCTTCAAATGCTTGATGACTTTGTGGCATCATTATTAATTGTATAATTGAAAATACACTTTGTATTCATTTATTCCTGAAGATGATAGCATTGCTATCGAAACATTTAGAAATATTTATATATTTTAAGTAAAGTGGTATATACAAAGTGTATTTTCAATTATATAATCAAAAATAAATAAATTACCTTTAATCCGTGGTAGATATTTGCTATACTTTTTGATGAAAAAAAAAGATTATGAGCCTTAGATGAGTATTTTGGTATCAAATTCAAAATTATATTTTGTATGAAACAGATATATATATAATTTTACCGGACGGGCTACGAGTACCTACAGCCCGTAACTTATCTTTTTCGTGCTCATTAGGCCGACCACAGTGTAAATGAGACAGATATCAGGGCTGCACAACCAAAACGCAAAATATTATAATGTGTTCTTTATTTTTTTGTATTAGTATCTCACTTGCTTACGAGCTAAAAACATTTACACAATATTAACACAAAGTTTAATAAAGATTGATTTAACGAAAACTACCAACCATCACGCCGTTTCCTTGCAGAGGTAGGCACAGAGGATCTACCAGAATACAACTATATTTTGTCACACATTCCTGCATACATACCATAGATTTAGTTTTAATTGTACTAGTCTGAGGTTGCCAGTGATAGGGTGAAACCGGTCCGGTCTGAAATAAACAAGTGGAAGAGAGTTGCGAAAGTTTTTTAATAAAAATATTCACATATACATTATGCGTGTGTTATTCATATGCACACTGATGATGCCTTTCTAGCAAAGAGCTAATTTTTGTCAAATAAAGCCTTGGATATGTGATCAAATAATTTTTGTTCCACCTAAACGTGTCAAAGTAAAAGTATCTTATAGATTAGATTGATGACCTTGCTTGTGAGACTATTGAATTCCCAATTGGGGAATGTTGTGAGGCAAAGTGTATTGGGGGGGGGGAAAGTGAAGTTGAAGAGGAAGGTAGGGAAATACCTGGCTATTCAGATCTGGTCACCAAACACGGCTAAAAGCCATTTCAATCAACGTTTCAATTGTGAATGGTGGTCTTTCACCAGGGCGATACTGAGAGTATCATCCACTCTGGAACTTGCGCGAAAACACTATTTTTTTTTTAAACGAATTAATTGTGAAACAACACAAATTAATTAAATAAAATTTACTTGCGCACGCCGGAATTTGAACCCGCGATCTTCGGATTCGTAGTCGAGAGCCTAACCCCTCGACCATGGAGGCCGCCATAAGTTCAAAAGGGTCCAAATTTTTGAAAATCGTCAGACTTTTACTAAATATGATATACCATTTTCGGAACGGCTTCGGGGTCCCCCATCCACAGATGAAAAATTTTCCACTACTTACCGGACACCATGCATATTAAAAAAATAATTAAATTGGATATTCTATGTTCATAATAACATGAACGTTAAAAAAGCCATAAATTATTTTTAATCGTATTTACTATTTGAACTGCTGTTATAATATGCTCGGCATAATTCGTAACATATCACTGTTTCAGAAAACGTATCAAATGGGATATATTCGGGGTGCGGAGCTGGTTCTTTTTGTTATAAAACTAGCCGTATTCCCCATATTTCTAACCCCGGTCTATGTAACACATATTATGTCGAAGGCTGTGTGAAGAAGAATATTTACAACAAAGCTTCGTCAACTGCGTTCTACCCGAAGATTGTGATAATGTGATTTAAATAATTTCTAAAATAGATTGCTTAAAGACAAAATATTGTATCTCCAGAAACTATTATTCAGATGTAAGCGAAGTTTAAAATATGTAGATATCTTTGGAATGGTGTGAGCTAGAGATTCTGTATTTTTACATAATATCAAAAGTTGGACTATCCCTAGTGGCGTCTAGTTCATTATTTATTTTCGCCAAGGGGTTAAACCTCCTAATCAATATTAGGTGGAATTTTCTTGTATGACATTTTCCGTGTACTGTCTAGACACTCTAGATCGTAAGGAAAATTATGTGTACAGCAAGTTCGAAACGAAAGAAAAACATCAATTAAGCCATCATTTAAAAATCTCTTGTACTCGTGTATCAATTTTTTATTTATTTTATAAATTAATCTCATATTTAAGTGCTGTGCAGTGGCAGTCAGAAAAGATAAATTCATTCGGAGTATCTAAACAAATAGCAAGTCTGGCGAATTATAATTAATTATATCTTTTTATCCATAATTTGAATAGTTGGATGATGGAATCGCTAAATAAACAATTAAACAAATTTATACAATGTTTGCAGAAGAAAAAATAGAATCCAGAATTGAAAGAATTACACTTATAATACTTTTTTTATTAATGGTTTTTTCTCGGAGTGCACATCTCGTTGGAAAGGTTTATTAAGTATAGTTTCGCTTCGGAGGAGGCTATCTTTCTAGTTAAATGAATTTTTTCGTTTTTTCTTTGCTAGTGTTGGCTATTCATGTTGCTGGAACTTTTGGAAACCCTGACGCGACTCCTGGTAAGCAAGATATATTGTTTATTACAACTGTTCGACCTGTTAGTGGCTGAGTTTGACTAGCTTAGTCCTCCACCATGACACAAGGAATATTTCCTTTTAGTGGGATTGTTGTAGGAGATTTTCAAATATTATCAAGTCACTTATTTAAAATACAAAACAAAATGAAAAATAAAACCTTCCACAATAATCTAAAAACAGAATGCGCACGTGATGTCAGATGTTCCAAATGCAATGGTACCAACATAACAAGGTATTTTGATGAGACGATTTTTTATTAACTTTTAAATAACGATTTATAAACTATACGTATAATGAATTATATATAATTAAAGTTATATATTCAGAATCGGTTTTTTCTGATCTATATGAGTACATATTTTTAAAGCGATTTATTTTTCACCGGAGCTCTTTATTTAATATAATGTTCAAAACACATTTCCGCGTTATATTAGAATTATTTATTTTTTGCAGAGTGTCCTAAAGATGAGCAATATATGGAATGCACTGGGTGCGGGAAGTCCTGCGAAAGTGCTCCATACGTTCACACGATGAGATGCATGTGTAATCCTGGATGCGATTGTATCTCAGGATACTTAAGGAATGCTAAAGGAATTTGCATTCCCCTGGAGCAATGTGGTAAGTCAATTTGATCTTGTTTCTGTCACATTAGTGGAACAAAATCTGTTACACTCCCTCGTGTATATTGTTGAAATATTAACCATGATGTTGTAAACTATGTAATAAGAACTGCAGTTTCTTTGGACAAGGCTTTTTAGTACGCTCACTCGACGTGCCGTTGGATAGATATTATTCTAGTTGGGAAATACTCACGATCGTAAAACATTTTAGTCTGTGTTCTGGAGCAATTTAAAAAAATGTTTTAGCAATAATTTTTTTTTTTAGAATAGTTTATTTATTTGAAATACTATTATTTAACATCAACATTTAAGATAGCTTTGGTTGCCCAACTAGGAACAAATTCCGTTTTAGGAGAGTCAAATTGACAAGTTTATTTCATATTAAGTGCTATATAAACAAAATAAAAGGGAAAAAACCTTGTATGGTAATATAATATATTTAGAAAAAAGTATAATAATTAAGAGATTATGTACATGTGTTTGATAGGTACTGGTTGGTGGTATGAGGAAAAAAATGCGTTTAAAATTGAGTACTCCAAAAAGAGAAGATTTTCTAATTAGATTTTGAAAAACAAAATTTTCCTAATCTCTATATATAAAAACGAATGTTTGCCTGTGTGTCCTCGATTTTCTCTAAAATTACTGAACGGGTTTCGCTGAAAATAGCACAGTTTGTTCTTATTAGTGCTGGGAAGGTTTAGAGAGTAGTTTGAATGAAATACTATATGAAGATAATAAGAAGCTGGTGGTATTGTACAGAGCCCGGAGATACTTTAAATAGTACACAACTGCTGACTCTGTACAAATCGCAAGTGCACCCCACTGTAGAATTTGGCAGCCACCTCTGGTCGGGAGCCTGAAAAAAACCCTTGACTCTGTGCAGAGACGGGCGGTCCATTTGATAGATTCGCCTATCTTAACAAACGGATTGCAAATTTTGGAGCACAGACGTCAGGTGAGAATGCTGTCCTTGTTCTACCGGTATTTTAATGGAAGATGCTCTGAGGAACTAGCGTCATTGATCCCTTCCCCACCGGTGTATAGTCGGGAAACATGCCAAACACGCCCCCAGCATTTGCACACTGTTGATATTTGTCACATTCTACGACTCGTTCTTATATTCAATAGCTCGGCTGTGGAATGATCTGCCGGCCTCTGTGTTTCCTCCTTCCTACAACATGGATCTCTTCAAGACCCAAATTCACTCTTTTCTATCCTCTAAAAGACCTATACAGCATGCCCAAAGATCATATAGGCCTAGAGGGAAATTATTTCCCTCAGGGCCTCCTGTGCGTAGTTACTGTAAAAAAAGTAAAACTGTTGCTACAACGTTTTAAAATTAGTATGAAAAACATTAAACCCGCCATATTGTATTGAGGTTGCCACCGATTTTATAAAAAAAAATGTACGTCATTTTTGCGGTTACTCAACATGCAACACAACGGTGTTTTGATATGTCATTAATCAACCACGGTGAATGGTCGTAGGTCGCCTAAAGTGGTAGAATAGAGAGTTGAATGTTCAACATCCAACAAAGTGGAATCACTTTTGTCGCTCAGCGTCTTATCTAGTTATATACATCTGTGTGTGAATCAAAGTAATTCTTATTTCTAGAATGCCCGCGTAACGAAATATTTTCCGCGTGTGACAACAACAACTGCCAACCCACTTGCAAGGAGCCTAATCAAATCGAGAACGAGGACTGTAGTTGTATAGGAGGCTGCATTTGCGCTGAAGGATATTTGAGGAATGACGCTGGGAAATGTGTCCTCGCCAAACAGTGCGGTAGGTATACTTCCATAGTATAGTGATATTGCTTAAGGAAGATTTTTTTATTATTTAGTTATTACTGAATAAATAAATTCGGTACAGATGGATCACTATATATGATAAATATAATACTGTGTGTTAAAATAGTGGCGTTCCCCGGTGTCACATTTAGGGCCCTAGTGTGACCCCTGTTGTAATGTTGATCATTATTTTTAAAGTATCAAGTGACTTCAATAGTATCCCATAAATTATTACTTAGTAAATTATATGCACTAGGACTGCGAGGCAACATGTTGGATTGGTTCTCAAGTTACTTTTCTAACAGAACCTTTTTCGTCAAAATTAAGTCTTTCGCAAGGAAGTGATTTCGGTCCAATTCTATTCCTAATATTCATTATTTACATCATAACTTGTTTCGATGATGTAGAAGTTCTACTTTTTGCCGATGATATTAAACTATACAAATAAATATCTAATATTGGCGATAACCATTAACGATTAACTGCATAATCTCATAGTTAAATTACATAATTGGTATATCGCTAATAACTTATTTCTTAACGTTGATAAATGTAAGACACTAACATTTTGTCGAATCAAGGCCCCGTTATCATTTAACTACGCTATAGATAACAAAATCTTGGACAAAGTCAACGAAATTAGTGATATCGGAGTTTTGTGTGATACGCAATTAAATTTTGTAAATCACATACAACGAATAACTAATAAAGGTATGAAGATATTGGGATTTATAATTAGAACTATCAAAGATTTTGATTCGCTGGAAGTTTTAAAAATCGTATGATCGTCATTAGTGCACAGCATATTAGAATACAATTCAATAGTGTGGTCCCCCATACTATCTCATTCATATAAAAAAAATTGAACGCATGCATCTTCGGCCCACTACGGAGTTGGAGATAATAGTGATAATATAATTTGATAATTTGAATAACTCCTTTTTTGTGAAAAATCACCGAGGGCTGAACTAAAATAACGCAATACTTTAAACGAAATGCGAGTGCTGGTTACGATACACTTGATGAGCAACTGTTGTTCTCTTTCGTTTGTTTGTTTTGTCTAAATATGTGACGATTATTTTTTTTTATTTCCATTACTTCTGCTTCAAGCTCGTGCATTTATTTTTAGTTTTTCTTCTAATACCAGACTTTTATTGGTGAAGTCTTCGATGGTGGTGTTATTGTGAACGATTGTCTACTGAAAGGAAAAGAGTTTTGAATTCATTGAGTGCAGCTGCGAGAGAGTTTCTTTATTTCGCTCAGTCGAGATTGTCGGAGAGCGGTGATTGTCCTGTTTTACATTTAGCGCACATCCATGACTGCCTGTTGTCCTCAGACATCTTCTTTAAATTTGCGGTGGTAATTTTGGCACAACTTTGATGCACTTGAATTTTACAACTTGTACACCTCATATAGTCGGCCGTTTGCACTGACTTGTTGCACTGATTGCAGGACGAACTCATACATAGTTAAACATAATGAACAGGGCTATATAAATAAATAAATTAATTAAACATACCTATTTTATGTTGCTTTGTCTTCTGGAGCAAATTAAAAAAGTTTTACGATAAGATTTTCAAGAACTAAATTAATGTAATTGTATTTTTAAATAAATAGGTAAAACTGTGTGTTTTACTCACACCGTGTTATCAAAGAAATTGGTATTCTTGCGAGCTGTTCAAAAATCATTTTATTAATTTACAATAGCCGCAACTCTTATACGGTTGTTTTTTGTGGACTCATCACCAATACAACTGTTGTATAATGTTACAAACGCAACTCTACCCACACAAAAATTGTGGAGTTTCCCGTGTAAAACTGTTGTGTGAACTGTAAACAACGATGACAATAATTATTGTTTTGATTGATTTTAATAAGGGATAAATTAAAGGTTTAAAAGGACAACGATTACCAAACACTTGCCGAATGATGTCATGAATGAACATGTTCCCCGAAAGTAGTTTTTATTCTGGCGAACAAGAGAGCACTCGAAACAATTACTGTCAGATCACTGTGTTCAATTTTTCAAAACGTGTTTGGTTGCGGAAGGCGGGGACTGGATAAATAGCAATTAAAGTAGGAACCACCACATTATCATTTCAGCATCTAACAACAACTGTTATCTTTTTTTATATGAATACCGCACAAGAGTCCCAACTGCTCCCAACGGTCTGGAGCCAGTGGGACTATGGCATTCCCAATTGGGGAATGTTGTGAGACTGAAGGTATTGGGGAGGGGAAGGAGAAGGAGAAGAGGGAGGTGGAGAAATGCCTGGCTATTCAGATCTGGTCACCAAACACGACTAAAAGCCATTTCAAGTAACGTTTGAATTCTGAATGATGGTCTTTCACCGATATCATACTTCATGTTCAAGGTGTAAATGGCGTAAATTTTACTGGTCTCATTAGCTAAGTTGGTTAAGCGGTTACCCCGGATAGGTAGAGGTCCTGGGTTCGAGTCCCAGATGCGACTGAAATCTTTTTAATTTCTGTTGTTTTTTCGGTTTCGTGGTTCATTTGGGATGTGTTAATATTATCTTATTCAATGATTCAAATATTACAATGAGGTTTACAAACTTCAATAAGTTATAACAAAATAAATTGAATACTTTTTTGTAGTTTGTCTAACGGGAGCTTATTTTTAAAAAATTTTATCCTAAATTTATAGTTGAAGTTACAAAAAAACATATATCTATATAACAAAAAAACATATATCTATATTACATAAAAACATATATATATAACATAAAAACATTTATCTATATAACATGAAAACTATATCTATATAACAAAAAAACATATATCTATATAACAAAAAAATATATATCTATATATAACATAAAAACATATTTCTATAGAACATAAAATACATATATCTATGTAACATAAATACATATATCTATATAACATAAAAACATATATCCATATAACATAAAAACGAATGTAACAAATTTGAAGCATAAATATTTCTCAAGAACATTAAAAAAATATAATAAAAACATAATGGACAGCAATGAATCGTGCATTAAATAATATTTCATAATTATCTAATACAGATAGGTTCTATCAGCTAGGCAAGTTTTCAATATATTTAATTTGGATACTCCTTTCTACTTTCCTACTTTCATAAATAACCAGCCTCCCTTTAAATCAATGTTGGATGAAATGTTCTTGTACGGTTTTTTCCATGTACTGTCTAGAGATTCTAGATTGTAAGGCAAACGGGGTGTACAGCAAATGCGACAACCACGGACGTCAGAACACTTGTGCAGATCCAGATCTTTTGGCCCGCTGCAGTTGTGCGGCAGGATGCTATCCAGGATGTATCTGTCTACCAGGATACCTTAGGAACAAGGACAGAATCTGCGTCCTTGCAGAAACTCTCGGAAAATGGGCATTTTCATCACCGTCATCGTCATTGTATTTACTTACATTGCGAGTTTTGTATTGCACACCGCACACAACTATACTAGTATTAGTTACAAATCTTGATATTACTTTTTTTTCGGATCAATGTTCAATTCCACAAAATACATAACACGAAATCAAATAAACAAGAGCTACATAAATAATACAAGAATGAAGCAATGACAAAAATATTCATTTGAGAGAACATTCATATCAAATCCTGAACATAGTTTTAGTGGAGTCCATGATTTTACACTTTTTAAATGATTATCTTCGGGTTTTAATTTCGTAAAGCCCTTCAAAAATCATTCAGACTTGTACCAACAATTTCATGACCCTGGCTTGAGGTAAAAAATATCGATATTCTGGACAGTGGAGAATGGTACACATAATTTTTTGTTAATGTTGAACTGAATGGGTTGCAATAAAGGAAGCGAGTCAATAATACAATTAATTATTTTGAAGATGCGAATAAGACCAAAATCTTTCCAACGCTTTTCTAATATAGAAATGTTTATGGTTTGTTTAATTTCAACATAAGTGTAATCGCCTCTTTCTCGCCTATCAAATTACTTTCATAAGATAGATTTCAGTGAATGCCAATGGGAAGTATAGCTGGTGTGGTTCTCAAGAATTTGCAGTAACAAGGATGAGCTAGCCTCGATGTGTCCTATGAACTGTAATCAAGAATGTTTCTGCCTTGAAGGATACATCAGAGATAACAGTGGCGTATGCATCTTTCCCGAAAACTGGCCCTCCACACATATCAAAGTCTTAAAACCTTTCCTTGGCGCAGGGCTGTCAACTGATTTGACATGTCACTAATTATTTTAATATCTCTATAAATACACTAAACCCAGAGTTCATTTTTAGGAGTTTATGTAATGGATAACAAAAATTAAAATATATAAATATTTATCAAACGTACTAGAAAAAAAGATTTTATCGAAAAATCGTGAAAGAATTTGTTAATACACATATGCGTATGTCTGCGTGCATTGATAACCTGCCGAGTGGTGCGTTAGTAAGCAAGGGGATACGGGGTTTCGCTCAGCGTGCCACTATGCGCGGTCATCAGTACGCGGCCGATTTTCCCTCTCGTTTTGTACAACGCACAATATTTTACAACATTTTGCAATATTTTTCGTTTTTTAGCTGTTCCGGTTTGCGGCCCCAATCAAGTATATGACAAGTGTCTACCGACCAGCCCAGCCGAAAAAACTTGCGTGAACGTCTTCAGAGCAACTTCACCGGAACACCCCAGCCCGTGTAAACCAGGCTGCAAATGTAAAACTGACTTTGTGAGAATCGGTAAAGAATGTGACATCGAAGACAAGTGTAAGTAAATTAAACGTTCAAAAAAATCTGCATTATCCGTATTGGTTAGTAGTCTCTGTGTTACGTTATTTGGTTAGCCTTTATGAGTTATCACAGGACGATCGTTCTCACGCTCGCGCTGTTTCCACAAATATTCGGCTTAGTCTTTTCATTCACCACCAACGATGTCTTCCTATCTATACAAAATTACTTGTTTATCATTTTTTCTAACCACAGACGTAAATTAGTTTTTCTGTAGCGTTTTCACTGACATGACGTCATATAACGAATATACCAAAGCCAATATCATCATTTTGCTCTTTCTTATGATGTCTATCAAAAAAATATGATGGTCTCCTTGATTGTATATTTCCTTGATATCTGCTGTATTGATTCTATTTTGCTCTTATGTTGTATTTAAAACAAATTGTATGGTCTACTTCATTGTATATCTCCTTGATATCTCTATGAATATCTTTATAATTACTTAAGTGCTACTATTGTATTAATAGTCTATTCTCACAGTAATAAAACTGTACTACTGTTTTTGTATTTCTCAACTTGTGTGATACTACTTGCTGATATTTTGATAGTATTATTATTTGTTCTGGCTTTGTCATTTCCAGATATTTTTTTTAAAATTTTATATTTTTATTATACACTCCCATAGGGCTCGTTATTTCTAACGTATTTTCCACATTACAGTGTCTTGTTCTTTATGTTATACTAAATATGTAAAAGCCGAAAGACGTTTATGGTAAAAAAATAATATATATTTAATCGCTATTATGTAATTGAAGTCTGTTATCACCATAATAAAACTGTTCTACTGTTTTCATGCTTTAAAAATATTTTTTTAACTTTTAATATTTTTTTAATATTGTTTTATTATTGCGGTACTATGTGTATGATACTTTTACTATTTATTGTTGTATTATATAATATTGTTGAACTAAGCTCCTGCTGACAAGCTACTTGCAGGAGCTTAGTGGGTACAAATTCCCATTATATGAAAATAATATTTCATAAAAATAAACAAAAACCGAGTACAATTTGACAATAAAGCAAACATCTAATGTGACTAAGATCATTCAAATTTTTAGGGTCTATCTCTGACAAGACTCTTATCATCTTTCAAATTAATTTCCTGAATGAAATGTATCCTTATTTATTTATTTTTTTAAACAATTCGGTCATCATATTGATATGTTTTTAAAATTGGACGAAGTCGGAGAGAAATCACTCATAACGTATTTTGCAAGACGGCGAATACCATATGATCCTGCCACTGAGAGCTCCGTTGGAACATATATTTCTGTTACCAGCGTCGTTTATAAGGGAACGTTCCAACGGAGCTATCAACGGTACCCATGTTTTTATACCACGGCGATAGAAGCACTTTCTACAGATTAATTTTGTTTTTCTCCAGGTTGCACTGATCCCAACGCAAAGCTAGTGAAAAACCGCCCTTGCTGCGGAGGAGGGACCTGCTCCAAACCAGACTGGATTACCGGCTGTGGGAAGAAGTCCGACCCTAAGGGCTGCCAGTGTAAGAAGGGTTACTGCAAGAAATCTGAAACCGATGCTACCTGCATGGCTCTCAAAGATTGTAAGAAGTTAACAGGCCACAAGTATATTCTGTAATGAAATAAAAATAAAAATATTAAAATTTACAATTCGACAGATAATATTGAGTACTTTTCTTTTCACTTTTATGTATTTTAATTTCCCATCTAATATTACCATGCTAAAGAGTTTTTACAAGTTGTTTCAATTTTGTCTGATGTACTTGTTTCCCGTTCCCTTATCAGTTTTGCTAGTTTTTACTAATTTGTACAAACTGTTCTCTACCAGATATGTAACTCCCAAGTAGGTTTAGAGTTGATTCTGTCATTCCATTTTGTTTTGTTTTAAAGGTGGTATTTTATGGTCAATTACATAGAAAGCTTTTTGAAGATCAATGAAAACTGCCAAGCAATTGTTACCTTTTTCAATTTTTGTATAATTGTATTTGTTTCTTTAACGCATTTATTATTTTCCAAAAAGGTTACTACGTGGTTTTTATCACTTTTTCCGAGATGTTTGATAGTGTTGTTACAATACTAATTCAATCATTAATTAACATCATTTTTTGGACCATTTTTATAGATTGGTATAAACGTAAGAATTTTAACACAAGGGGGGAAATAGCTTTTGACATCGATAGATTTACAAGGTATGTAATGGGGTAAAGTAATTCATTTTGTAGGTGTTTAATTGATCTGTTTGACAACGGGTCATTTTCCGACGAATTGTTCTTGTCTATATGAAGGCATTTTTCTTGATTTGTGTGTTTATTCTTCTCTGTTTTTTCGACGGAAACTGAATTTTGTTTAATTTTATTTGCAAAATTTTAGCTTTTTTTGCAAAAAAATTGTTTACATAGTCAAGAAGTTTGTCAATATCATGTCTGTATTTAATTATTTAATGGTTTTATAATTGCGCGAGGCTTTAGCATTTGTAATTTGTTTTATGATCTGCCAGAATTTACGTGAATCTTTTCACATTCATCTATTTTTCTTAATAGAATATTTCTTTAGCAATGCGTATTACATTATTACATGTGTCTCAGTATCTTTTGTAGAATCGAAGTGTTTGAATACCATAAGGGTCTTTTTTTCTGATAGAGTTAATAATATTTTGACTTATCCAAGATTTAATGTATATATTTTTAAGAAATATCTTTTTCTCCATAGTTATAATATTTGGTAGTATAATGCGCTATGTCGTTTCAATGAAATAACTCTAAGCAGTATCTCTATCGTATTTTTCCAGTGTAATATTTTATGTAATATCTTAAATCATAAATGGCTTATAATACAATAATACAAAGCTATTTTTTGTTATGTGTACTGAATTTAGATATTCATTAATTAAAATAACCACAGGTTCACTTAAGTTTTCATATCCTTGAAGAAATGAAGTGTTCTTCCGAAATCAATCAACAATTTAAATAAGTGCAGTGGTTTTAATCAAAGTATCATCATAATTAGATCGAAGTACAAAGATGTTTGGCGATGATGGCGTCCGTCAAAGCCCTTCAAGGTTCGCTCTTCTGGGCTGGGTCTTGTGTTGCTACTTCACCGCCTTCCACTCCGCTTCTGAAATCGTACCTAAATATCAACGAACCGTGGTATTCCTGGTACGCATTAATTGTCTGGGTTCTAGCCAAGCAGATAATAATAAAATTACGAACAATCAATAGAAGTTTATTTACTAAATAACATAAATAAACTTCAGTAAACAAAACCAATACACGTTTTAAGTATAATACTCCGCATTCCTATTAGACAAAATCCGTAAAATAGGAATGGCATTTAGGCCAGTTTTTTTTATTTATTTTGCAGTTGTCAGCGGTAAATAAAACGCCGAATGTTTAGAATCCGATATATTCAGTCATCACGCTTGTAATAACAATAATCGGTAAGGTTATGTTCATCCTTCGATTCGAATCCAATCCAGCCTTTGGAATTCGCTGAACCCTTGCGGGTGACGTCTGGGTCAAGTAGTTCCCCGCTTGCTCGACAGAGGCAACATGTCAGTGCCTCTAGCAGGCGGATTGCGAACCAAACGTCTGTAACGGAAAAATTAAAATATGGAGCTAACATTATAGTGGAGTGACTCACTATTTTCATCTTCGAAGAACCTGAGAAAATAAAACTACTATAGGTAACCCTTTCTAAGAAATTCTCAATATTTCGGCTATTTTTGGCTTTCATTTTTACAGGGCCGATGCGTCAATATCATTATCCAATATTCTATATTATCAATATTATATAGAATCTTGAAGAATAAAATGATTGCATGAAGTCTGGATTTATGAAATGACGGCTGTTTCAATATTGGTAATATTTTTAGAACTTACAAGCATAACAATGCATTTATTTATTGCATTCAATCTGTTTGCTGACCTTGCTACTGAAATGCAGTTATGTAAACACACTGCTTTAATGCAATTGTTTTATTAAAGTCGATATTAAATAGGTTTGAATGTTAAGAAACTAAAATTACATTTATTCACGAAGGGTTTAAAAGCGAAACTATTCGGTATCGCAACGCTACTACTTGATTTTTCAGGTGGTCGGGCTCATAGGTCGATTCAAAGCCCAGATAAATGTAAATAAAACAAAACATAATACAAATCAAAAGCGTGTACCGATTTATCTACTCATTATTATGTAAATACATTCATGTACATATACACGAATAACAATAAAAAAAAATTAGTCTATAGTGCTATTGAAATATGCCCCATTTGGCCAAAAAGTTCGAAAAACTAGCTATGAAAAGAAGATATTTCCAAAAAGATTTTTTTCTTTAAATTAAAAATCTTTCGTAACTCTCTTTCACTTGTTTGTTTCAGACCGTACCGATTTCACCTTATAACGGGCATCTTCAGACTGGTACAATTTAAACAAAATCTTATATTATATGTATTATTTACATTAACAGTGAGCGCCATTTGATCTTTCTAATACTGCACGTTTATGACTGAGAAATTTGTCAGACGAAAATCACTAAGTGGAAAAAGGCTACAAAGCTTTTTTTAATATAAAAAAAACTTTTTTATATTAACATGGGTTGATTTAAAAAATATTTCTTCATGTTGACAGTTTTAAAATTAGAAATATCTCCAATATCTTGGTCATATTATAATAAGGAATGAAGACTACACGATTACCACCTTGATAATCGACATATTACATTGACTCTTGACAGCTGGGATATTTCGGCCATGTCACAAGGAAAATTAATTTCAAAACACCTAATAACGTGAGTCGTCCAGGCGGGTTTTTTTTTAATATGAATGCCAAGAGTCGCAACTACTCCCAACAGTCTGGAGCCAGTGAGATTGTGGCATCCCCTATTGGGGAATGTTGTGAGGCTGAAGGTATTGGGGAGGGAAAGGAGAAGGGTAAGAGGAAGGTCGATAAATACCTGGCTATTCAGATCTGATCACCAAACACGGCTAAAAGCCATTTCAAGCAATTCTGAATGGTGGTCTTTTACCAGGGCGATACTGAGAGTATCTTCCACTTTGGGTAATATACCTAGTTCCCTGATTGTACACAGTACAGACAGGAGAGCCCTTATGAGGACTTATCGCGGCTAAAGCAGGGATTATACTATTCATTGTTTTTGTGTTTAATTCAAAGAACTCCATAATTTTTTATTTTTTTTTTATTTAATCTAAATCAAATTTAATAATATTGTTATTAAGTTCTGCAAAGCATTTTTTCTTTTTATTATTGTGACAGCTGTTTCGAGGTTTAAGGCCATTTTCAAACTGCGGTTAATCCACATATATATCGGGGAGGCGGGAAGGCCTTTCTCAACTAGATTCAAATAATATATACGATGTTATAAAAATAAAAGCACAAAATTCGCAGAACATCTCTTAGCGAATAATCACGTCCCGAGACCTCATAACTAACTAACTAACCATCACGCCGTTTCTCCGCAGGGGTAGGCAGAAAGGACGGACCGCCAAACAACTCGATCTTGGCATACACTTCTTGCTTCATTCACATTCACACATCGTCTCATGCATTCTCTTCTATTATTCTGACTTCTGACATGGCCCGACTCAAGTATTGAATTCACCTAATCGTGCCATATCTTCCTCGGCCGTCCCCGGCTTCTTCTTCCATTCACATTCGCGTCATATGTTCTTTTTACACTCCTTTCTTCGTTCATTCGCTCTTCTTATCTTACTCATTACGCTTACATCAGCCTTGCATTCTTTACGAATCTCAATACTTTTCACCCGATCATACATGCTTTTACCACACATTCGCCTCAGATATCTCATTTCTATAGCATTCAGTTTACTTTCATCCTTCCTCTGCCAATTCCATTCTTCACTGCCATACATTAGGATTGGGATCGCAATGCACATCACAACTGCATTTCGATATAGGTATAATGCGACAAACGCCATGCCTCACTACCATGGTAGGAGAATAATCTAACCGGCAATAAATTTATTGATAAACGATCGACAACGCCATGAAAAAGTCTAACGATATCAACACCTGTAAAGCTACAGCCTACCTTGTTGAAGGAACGGTGCACGCCACTGATGAAAGTAAACGTAATCGTTTATTATAAAATACTTGCACAACTTAATAATAACATTATTAAATTTGATTTACATTAAATTAAAAAATAAATAAAAAAGCTTTTTGATGAGTACAATTTTTTGTGAATGATTGATTCCTGATGAAACAAGCTTCAGGTTTTAATAAACGACTAGGTTTTGCCTATTGCAGTCCTGCAATTGGTTTGTGTATTTAGAATATGTGTTGTAATGTGGATGAAGCAAGAAGTGTGTGTGTTGGAAATAATTTTTAAAACGAATATTTGGAAAAATATTAATATTCACCCTCCCACCCCTACTCCAACTCCTACTCCTACTCCTACTCCTACTCCTACTCCTACTCCTACTCCTACTCCTACTCCTACTCCTACTCCTACTCCTACTCCTACTCCTACTCCTACCCCTACTCCTACTCCTACCCCTACTCCTACTCCTACCCTACCACTAACTCCAACTCCTACTCCAACTCCTACTCCAACTCCTACTCCAACTCATACTCCAACCCTACTCCAACTCCTACTCCAACTCCTACTCCAACTCCTACTCCAACTCCTACTCCAACTCCTACTCCAACTCCTACCCTACATCTACCCAACTCCTACCCTACATCTTCCCAACTCCTACCCTACATCTACCCAACTCCTACCCTACGACTATCACGATTAAGTATTTAAAGAAAATGAAAGAAAAAACCTTTCAATGTTAGCTTTATCTCGACAAATGGGGCCTAGGAATTTGTT
>JAHDVE020005041.1:0-48375 GCA_022606495.2 Halesus radiatus | reverse complement strand
AATCTCTCCACATTTAGCGTACTGGTGATATCGGATGACGTCAGAGCCGAAATGTTGCGTTTAGATTTTTATTTATTTATTAAATGCCCGTAGAACTTTTACAAATGTAATACATGTACAATAATAGGGATGAATGGAGCTAGGTACATTAATTAGTTGGTCAATATTACAAAAATCACAGAAGATACTTAATTTTACAGAAATCCATATCAGAAACACACAGAACTAATTATTTTTGTTTTAATGCAGGGTGGAGAGGTTTGGAATGTGTCTAAAGGGTCTGTATAGGTATTGGCAGTTAAATAGGACTAGTGGTGGGTTATAGGAATAGTTTGTGCTGTGGTTATCACTGTGGAAAATATGGTGGAGTCGCGTAGATCTAATAAGGACACTGATATTTACAGCACTTAATATTTGAAGGCACTCTGTGAAGTTATTCAGTCATTTCTCAACTTATATCGAACATATCTAAGAAACCTCCTTCGTAGAATCTTTCTCCAAACTTTCAAGAATAATTGAAGACCATACAGGAGATGCATACTCTAGCTGCGGTCTCACAAGTGAGCAGTAAAGGAGTTTTATTGACTCAATATTATGAAAAGTCCTTGTGTTACGTATTACAAAACTTAGAATTTGCGTGGCGTTCGTTGGCTGAATCACGTAGATATGTTGAGACCAATGTCTTCAGAATCGACGTTAGTTGCTCTGGCATATATTTATGGCGTAATGCTAAGATATTGTATCTCCACTTTTTGAGGAAAATACATTATGAAATAGAGTAAGGAGAACCCAAATACATAAATTAGTACAAATATGACATATCGAACTCACACTATTCCAAAGATATTTACGTGTTAAAATCAATATTTTTATGATATTCAAATATTTGACTTAGTTTATCTCGAAAAAATAGTTTATGGAGATCCAATATATATTACATTTTTAAATCGTATTGTTTTGACGAGATATCTAATTTACATGGCACAATAACGTTTTGTAATTCGAGCGGAATTAATTGGAAAGAAGTCGCGTTGTCGTGATTACGCAATTTCCCTGTGGATATTATTCTGCGTGTGTCATTTCCATACATTTTGGCGCCAACTACTTACATTTCGAATTATAATAATTCAAATTAAATAGAAGGCATTCGATTGTTTACGTTCGAAATGCGTTTAAATTTTAACGGGCTTTTGTTTCGATAACAAGGACACCTATTTATATTTAAGTGGATATGGACGTGCAAATATGACCATATTGTTGTTGTTTCTGAATGCATATTTATTTTTTACAGATTTATTCGGGATCGTTTAGTGAATAATAATTAAAATTGAGCCGCTTGCATAAAAAAAATCCAGAGAGGTTTACTAAGACATGAGGTAATTTTTTTAACTTTTCACATTTTCAAAGCTGTACCGATTTTTTTAAATATTTAATTTTTATTACCATCGTAAAGGAAGCATTTTTTTAAACAACCACAGCAATTAAACTAATATTAATTAAAATTAAATTAATATAAATTTAAAAAAATAATTAAACTTAAACTTTCAGTTCCACTGTCAAATCTCGTTAGTGAAATATTTTATTTTTGTATTCACGATCGAATAAATAAACGAATCAAATATAGATTAGTGTACAATTTCGTTAAAATCAAAAGTTATCAAAAAATCATGTGCTATCAAAAATCGTTAAATTCGTTATCAGTTTTATAAAACATGTACTCTACCCTTTTGTAAATTTCTTTGCCTATATGAAATGTTCCAAGTAAATTCTATGAATGGACCAAAACCTTGTTCAGGCGGCAGTTCTTTCAGGTGTATGTTTTTGTCATCACTTCATTCACGTATTATATACTCGTATATGCCGTTCATTTGTTGTAACTCTTCTCGACGTGACCTGGCTCAAGAATTTGATAAACTTGATCGTTCCATCTCTTCCTCAGGCATCCCCGACTTCTTCTACCATATAAAACAATCGTTAAAAGGGATCATTTGTGAGATTTATGTTTTTGTTGTGCACAAGTCTGCCTTACATTGGTGTGCATGGTTTATTTTGAGAAAAGCTGTCAATTCAAAGACAGTGTATTTGAAAGCTGGCGTAATCGGTAATTGACTTTCAGGAATACATTGGCTGTTCTCCAATGGATGCACTTAAAAACTTCAATGATATGAAGCATTTTCATAAAAAGGCTATTGGATTATTATCAAACATTCTAAGCATCTCGTAAATAAATTGCTCTAGAAATACAATTTCCACGATGATTCTTCACAACACGACGCAATTCAAGCATTTTTCTAACTTTACCATTTTCCAGCAAAACATGTATTATTTACCGGCCAATAATCTCGTCCCGATAGTTCCAGTTTTAAGAGCCCGGAGACAGTCAATATCAATTGTCAATGTCTACTTTTAGAGGGCGATTGAAGCGGTTGTCAATTATTGCGACTTCTCATTGACGAGGGCATGATGGGTATTTTGAATGAACTCATCACTGAATAGATAATACACTCTAGATGTGTCTTTCATGTAGATTTGAAGGGAAACCGACGTCGGCACTGACTTACTTTTAAAGCGCCCTTGAGGTGATTTTCCCACGAAAACGGCGCTATAGAAGTAATCCAATTATTATTATTATTAATAGTACCTTTTGTTTTTAGCCCATTTAGCACGCGCTCTGTCTCTCTTATCCTGCCTGGCATCGAATATCGCCATTTCATTTTATCGAAATGACAATTTCATAAGGATGATGAATCTCCTTAAATTAAATTTAGGCAAAAAATGGTCAGACTTTTCAATAACGAAAGATATTGACCGTTTTCGGAGGTGTTGCAGTTTAAGTTCTGTTGTCAGCTTGCCCATGAAAAGTTTTTGTTTGTATGCTGATGGTTCTCGATGAACAGATTTATGTCAACAACTAAACCCCAACCCCAACTTCTAGGTAAACTGTAATTTAATACATTTCGGGAAAAGATTAAATATTTTAAAATACTATTTTCTTTAAAAAGAACTAGATTGATTAATTTTAATTTTTCAAAATATATAAAGGCATAAAAAACTAATTATTTGTATTTATGTTTGGAATCAGATTATTTACAAACCCAGATGAATATTCAAAAAAATCATTAAAAAAATACAATGTTTGTTTTACACTTAATTAAATATATATTTGTCAAGTCAAAATTATCCTGGTATCAGAATACCAAGTCGAAATAGAAAATAATAATAATTAATAAAATATTTATGTTTTTTTTTTTTTAGATTTCTAGTAGATGATATTTTTTATTTAACTTGTTTTTGTTATAAAATATTATTCATTATAGTAGTAAGTCAGTTTTTTTCCTTAATTAGATATTGGTCAATAAGAAAAAACAAATTCAAAAAAAAAACAAGAAACTCCATAAAATTAACTTATATTATTATACAACCACAATAAATAAAAATAATAATGACCGAAAATAACTATTCTATTGTCAGAAAACTCGGAGAAGGCAATTACGGCGAAGTCTATCAAATCAGATATTAAAGTCTTCCCATTGCAATGCCTCAAACTGTTGCTCTTAAAATCATCGACAAATCTCAAAAACTATCAACCACCATCTCCGAAACAAATATTCTGCAATCTCTTGACCATCCGAATATCACCAAATTATACAATACAGAACAATCGTCCACCCACATATCGATGTTCCTTGAGTACGTTGACTGTGGTGATCTGTCGCAACAATAAAAACCAGTCCCTCTCTCCAATATCGTCAATTGGATAGCACAAATGGCACTTGCGTTGCATTATTTGCACAAGAGAGCTAAAATCATCCATCGGGATTTGAAGTTAGCAAACGTCCTTCTCTCATCAAACGGACTTATAAAACTAGCAGATTTTGGGATTTCCAGAAAGCTTGACCTGAATGAATTCACAAGAACTGTTCTAGGAACACCCTTTTTTATGGCCCCTGAGATGATTCGTGGAAGCGAATATGACTTCAAAATTGATATTTGGGGACTGGGATGCTGCATTTATTAGCTGTGCACAGGAGTCCAACCATTTTCAGGTGGTTCACTGAAGGATCTCATTTCTAACATTGAATACGGACCAGCACCTGAAATCGAAGACTCCATTTACCCTGATTGGCTGACCAGTTTGTGTAAGGAAATGCTGCAAAAATCACCGGATAAGCGTCCTGATTCTTCTTAAATTCTAAGTATTCCCTAGATTGCCCGAGAGGTAATTAGAATTCGCAAAAACTATTATCCACAGTATGAGGCGTTACTATCAACAACGGTTGTTGCAAACATCGTGAAATAGTAATCGACAGTTTCAAAAAGTGTATCAAAGAATCTACGAGTCGACAATAATATTGCCTCTTTGGGGAAAGTCGACCATCGCTTCTACAACAAATCATTAAAATATCTAATCGAAAATAAAAAGACTTGCCATCCTAATTCGATTGGAGAGAGCAAGGAATAAATAATGGCGAATACCAAAAAACAAGTAGAAATCTCATTTTCACCAAATTAGATCTCTCAGACTAAAAATCGGAGACCGTCTCTGACCACAGCTGAAGAAATGTTTCCCAATGGGGCCGAGGGGAGGAAGATATTTCCGCAGCCAATCTCCGCCAAAGTCTATGACAGCAATTCTAACAGGTTGAATAGTGCTTTAATAATAGATTATGCGAAGGAAGATTCTAAAGAATATGCAAGCACACGGGAGGAAGTGCTTTTCTAGACCGTTCCGGGAGGGAACCGAGTCAACAGAACACCTGAAGCTATTATGGACAACTTTTTCTGAAAAATACAAGTTTCTTCTTCTTTCTTATATTATTAATTTTTTTATTATCGATTCGAAGTAAGTGTGATATATGACTATCTGTGTATAATATGTATATATCATTTGTTAATAGACAAAGTTATTGGGTAAATATAAAAAAATTGACTTCGAAATAGATATCCAAAATAATCTAAATCGACATGAATTTTTTTTTATATATTTCCGTTTAATTTTTTAGACGTGACAAAAAGGATACTTGACCTAAATGAAGAGCATTTAGAAAGTCTTATGTTTTTTTTTTTTTTTTTTAAGAAAGCACAGCTGGGAACGTCATTATTATATTTACTGATATGGCACTTCAAATGAAATGAGCTAAAAATTCATATCAAACAATTAGTTACATACCACAAAAATAAATATATACAGTTTCAAAATAAGTTTGGCTTCAAAGTAAACTAGATATATCACCTGTCTATGATTAATATCAGATGAGCTCCTAGTTCATTCGAAACCTCGTATGATTAACCTGCACCCCCAGAAGTTCCACCACTTTTTCAACGAGTGGCTTAAATTATTCGGGGCTGATTTGGCCATCACCGTTAGTGTCCAACTCGTACATGATATCCTCTATGTCTGCGATGCCTGGTGCCTCTCCTCCCAAATACTTTACAATACGGGTAAGAACAGAGGCGAACTCAGTTTTTCCAAGATAATGACTTCTATCTTTGTCAAAATACGAGAACCAAGAATTTGCAATGGCTTCATCGTTTCCGATGTACTTGAACTTCGATTTTTCTTTTCTGTCTTCAGTGTTTGCTTCGTAGATTTTCTTGCATTAGAGTGTTGGCTCTTTGGTGATTTAAGCTGTACCCCAATGTTAATTGTCCCTTGGCTTGATTTGCTCTCAGAAGCACCCATATTGAAATGTTTAGAAAGCTATTTTATTGTCTTTTTTTTTCTAGTAGATTTTTTTTTTTTAAACTTCTTTTGATTGAAACCAATTGAATTATTAGTAATGAACTATGATTTTTTTAAATGCTTTAAACAGATCTAATTTAAAATATACTTTGTTTATTGTGTATTGTTTTTGATAATATATGTATTACTATAGTCGTATGTAATAGATCGGTCTGAAACTGATCCCTCCGAATCTAATTAATAACTCGAAATTAGCACTATTATTAAATATGTATTTACATATTAAATGTTTATTTAATATTCATATAGATGTGCATATATTTTTCGTTACTATGTTTTTCAAAAAAAATAGATGATTTATCTAAAAAAAATATTACAAATAAAATTAAAATTTAAAAAATTCAAAATAAAAAATTGCATTAATGCCTGCTATCTAAGCCCTATTCTCTGCTGAACTCAGCCTCCTCTACCAGCATGCTGTATTTGACCAAGCAAGTAAGTAACTTTTTTGTAATTGAATAAACATGGCTTTGTATTTTATCATTAATAATTAATTTCTAGTTCTTCAATCGATCGTCGAAATAATTGCTAAATCTCTGATTACCTTAACACCGTAAGTGACTCTCCTCGCTTCCCCTATCAAATCCTTTCTTGCAGGGTGCGTTTCATTCGTAAAATAGAAGCCCAAACATTTATCACAATTGTGTTTGCTCTTTGAAGTGTTACTACTAAATATCTCCTCCGCTTCAGAACATCATAAAGTCCTTTTCGAAAATACAATACTTTAGTCCACTTCGACTGGTAACTTTGATCAAAACAGTTTAATCTCTCAAATGAAGCTAATCGACCAGCGTGCACCTCTCCTTTTCGCCTCTGTTCTGGATAGTGTCGAATTTTCTTCACTTTTTAGTTGTTTTGTAAAGACAAAGTCAAATTCAAATAATAATAATAATTAAGCTAATACCAAAGTCGCAGAATTAAGCATCCTCTGTGGTACTATTGACTATCTTACCAAAAAATATCAGATACAAATCCCCCGATATAACAAATCAAAGTAGAGCATCTCATATCTTCTGCTAGATGAGATCGAAATGGACTATGAAATAGTGTCGACTGTTAATGGTTTATTGTTTACAGGCTGTATCGGGAAAATCGTAAAGATAATAACATCCCATCCACTTCGATCGATTTCATTACATTTTGCTTTGGCTCGACTGTTGTAAGCCAATCCTCGCAGTGCGAAAAAATAGAGACGACTTTTCGAAGGCACCAAAATTAAAGGAGATGATATTCTGGATAGACTAATCTAAAATATCCTTCTTCAACGTAGCAAAAAGGAATAGTTACTTTTTTCAGAAACCCACGCCCAAAGACCATAAGTTAAGTTTATCATTCACTATATTATGTGTATGTTCGGCAACTATTTTCTGGAATTCAGCTCACTGTTCAACACATTGCATCCTGGAATCGATGCTACGGAATTTTACAATATAAACTACGACGCTCTTCACAAAATTAAAATGCTATTTACATCGTGGGAGTCTTCAAAGCTTTCGAACTTCCTCAACAGCATATTAAGAATTCTGACCAAAAGGTATAGTCATGATTAGTCCATCGAATTGCTGAAATTACTTTTTTTGAACAGGTTTCTATTGAGTCCAGAATTTAAGGTGTTGTTTGACAAACTTAATCTGGATCCCAAAACCTATGTCAACATAGCCAATCGATTCAAAAATATACTATTTCCCACAAAAATGCTAAGCCACTCACAAAAAGTCCAGCAGCTCTCCAACGACTTTTATTCTGGCTTCAAAAAACTAGTCAGTAAACATTCACTTTAAGCAGAGAAAAAGCCATCATTATTTGTTTCGGACTTAACTTTGTTTCCGGAATATGAATTATTTTACACCATGCTCGCTTCAACCACATTTTCAGTTGAAGACGAAATAGCGTTTGAAAGGTCCAAGGAGCATCATCCCCCGGTAGAGACTCCAACAGACCGTCTCCAGGTCTCACTCGGCTTTAAATCCCCTGGATTTTCTACAGTGCAGAAGAAATACGATGACGATCAAGTGCAAGATCCTTCATCAGTAAAATTCATTATCAACGAAATGCATACCTACCAGACAATTTCTACAGACAGGAAAAGGGAGAAAGAAAATACGAATAATCATAATAGTTATAATATAAATCTGGATCCACCTTCTCTGGCTGAAATACAGCAACCAACCCCACCGAAAGAGGTGAGTATAGATGTGATCGAACAATTATTAGTGGAAAGAATGGAACTGAACGAGACTATTAGACAGAGAAAGCTGTTTCGAAACAATTTACAAAGTGTGAGAAGAAGAGAAAAGTAATTATTTTGGTCGGCTTCCCAAACCTTCAACTTGAAGAAGGCTGATATTTTGTAGGTCGGGACAAAATATGAGTTGCAAAAGACAACGACAATGCAATGAATGAATCTAACTATAAAATATCATCCTATTTTCTATATAAATATATAATAGATACAATAATAGTAATGTGGAGCAAAAAAAACATGACTCTAAATAATTATTTTTTGACTTATAAAAGAAAAGATACTCAAAACATATCATTGTCGGCAATAATATTTTTTACCAACTACCTAACTGAATGACCAAAGAGTATCTTGCAAAAATAGCACTTCTCAGAATCGGATAAAGCACTTTGGACGAAGTGGACAACTCTGAGGACTGGGGAAAGTGGCGGCAAAGACCGAGCGGAATCAAACGCAGAAAATAACTTCCGCCAGATCAAACATCAAGCAAAACTCAAAAAACGTTGTTCAATCCATTTGAAAAATAAATAGGGAACAGCATTACCGTCCAGACAAATAGTAACCTACTCGAAAGTATCTACAAACGGTCAAGCTAGAAAGATAATACTTATCTGAGCTTCCCAAGTATCGGACCCAAAAAGGTCGACAAGGAAACCCAAATAAAAGCAGCATATACACAAGTAATAAGACAACTTTCGAACACTAAAATGTTTGGTCAAGAGAGAAGGAGAAGAAACTCAAGCCACCACTAATACTACTCTGTGACGAGCAGTACCAATAAAATAGGTGAATGTCATTAATATGATTTTGAGGCGATGAGGAGGGAAAATGATTCAAGGTTGACTTACGAAATTTTGAAGAAAACTCAGCAGTATCAGGATAAGTTAAGGCCAAGCGAGAAAAGTTTACATCAATAATTGTTAGATTGTCTGACCAACTCACCACACACAAAACATCTCAGTCGGCTTAAAAAATATTGATTAAACTTTAACTACAGTATATTAATTATTCTAAGCTCACACGATTTTAAATTACTTTATCTTTATCACCATCTTACAGGAGAAACTCATTTATTATGTTTATTTTTATGTTTTAATCAACCAACAAAGAGAACAAACTGACCATCGTACATATTAAATGCTGGGGGTGTTAGACATTACAATGGATTATGATATGTTGTATATTTTGGCTTATATTCTTTAATATGGATCTGGTAGATGCATTCACCATTTTTAAAAAATTATAAACAATGGAATGAACTATCTTTATTTTAAAATGAAGATACTTTGTAAAAGACAGGATTCAACCAAATGGGCCGAAAATGTAAGATTTTACAAAAAATAAATTAATTTAGTGATAAATGATACGATGACGTCTCAAGCTATAATGAAAAATTAAATATTTTCTTACTTGAAACAACAAATATCTTTTGTTATGAACAAACCAATCTCGTTTTAAACTATTGATGAATGTTAATACTTTAAATGCAGAGTTTATATAGTTTATATAGTTATTAAAGATATTAACAAATCATTATTTAACTATACTAATAAATACATCCTATAACACATAAATGCAAGGTAAAATATAAAGAGAAAGACTTTCGAAAGACGATGTGATGGATGATCTTATTTATTCCCTTTTGGACTGCACTGTCAAGATTGCTGACATCATGCGGAACACAGTCGTACACAAAGCTGGCAGTACCAACAACTTTGGAGACGAACAGCTCCATCTTGATGTTTAGTGCGATAATCTAATTGAGAAGGTATAGAAAACTCCATTTATATATTTTGTCAAATATTTTAAAAAACATGCTAGCATCTACGATAAAACTCCCATATCGGTGCAGTACTCAGCTAGGAAAGGCCAACATGGCTGGAGCTCGGCCCTGGCGAGCTCATTGTGACCCACGATCCTCTCGATGGTAGCAGCATCGTTGACACGAACTTCTCGGTAGGAACGATTTTCGCCATCTGGAAGAGAGACGAAAAGAAGCTCATAGGACACAAAATTGGCGACATCCTCAATGGAATGATTGTGATATACGGCCCTCGACTTACATGTATCTACTACAATGATATGGTTGGGGCGGTCCAGGAGATGACTTGGGTGAGAAACAAGTGGGTCATGACTGAAGACAATCTGACAATTGCTCCTACAGCTAAAATATACTCGCCAGGCAACCTTAGAGCTGCTTCTGAGCACAAATAATATATGGCAGTGGTCCAAGGTTGGATGGATCGAGGATTAACGCTCAGATATAGTGGAGGATTGGTACCAGATGTGGCCCAGATATTCCTGAAAGGCCAGGGTATTTTCGCTGCAGTGGCTTCGAAGTCCCACAAGGCTAAACTCAGAGTGCTTTATGAGGTGTCACCCATCTGCTTTTTGATCTAAAAGGCAGGAGGCCGAAGTGTATGCAGAAATCATAAGAGTGCAATGGAGTACGTCATTAAGAGTTATGAAGATAAGTTGGAGTTCGCCGTTGGTAGCTCGAAAGAAGTGGACTTAATTGAGTTTTTGTTCCTTAACTGATCCACATATTGACCAATGCATTTTAAAAAATCATATGATTTCATAAACCATAACGCTAAAAATAGTATTTATACTGATATTGAGAATTTAGCTTTTTTTACATATTTATAGATATGACAAAGGTTTTATAAACTTTACAGTACAAATTTTAATATATAAAATATTATCGTATAAGTATATGCAGATAGTAAATCATTAGGTGCTGAAAACCTTTAAAAAAAAATTCAATAACTTTTTTATTTATTTTATCAAGTTCAACCATTTATAAAAAAAATCTAACAAATCTAAAATCTAAACAATACTTCAAATATGAAAAAAAGTTAATTCTAATCAACTATCGATGGAGTTGAACAGCTCAGATTCAAAATATGTATGGCAGGAGGGTCGGCAGTCGGCAAGACTAAGTTACTGACGAGATACAGATTTAACACATATACAGAATAAGGCAACATTACGCTCATAGATCACTACCCAATCAAAAAGTCTGTCAATGGCAAGTCTTGCAGCTTCCTCTACTACGACACTGCCGGCCAGTAGAAATTCTAGGCGATGGTCAAAAGTTACTTCTATAAAATTAATGGTTGTATTTTGGTATATGATGTCTCCTCTGAAAGTTCCCTGGATCGTATGGACTCGTTCTACGAGAAAGTGGTTGAAACCAGTCCGAATGCAGCATTCTTAATAATTGGCAACAAGTGTGATCTCGCCAGATAGGTGAATGATCATCGTCTCATCAAATACCGACAAAAAGGAATTCGGTGTTTTTAAAGTTCGGCAAAATCTGACATAAATGTAAAATAGGCCTTTTAAGCCCTCGAGGAAATAGTGGTTGACTGTACTAAACCCGAACAGAGGCTCGAAAGCAAAAGCCCACTGAAGCCAGAAATATTATAAATGAAAGAAAGAAAATGTTGTTCTTGACTTTTTCAAATAAACAAATACAATATCTAATACTCTTAAAAGAATATCATAAATTCTAACAATTAAATATTATTTAGGAAATGTATTTTTTTTTGGTAAAACGCGACTCGCAATATATAATACTTGTTGAATTAATACACTGACCAAATATTTATAATAATAACAGTGACACAAACATCAAAAATCACCACTAATGGAAAAAGTGTGCAAACATTACCAACGCAATTGTATAGCCACAATATCATCATATCAAATAACCATCCGATGCAATTTCAAATTTTTGTCTAAATATGTATTTAATATAGGTTAAGTTGAGGCTCCCTGTTGCAATATATTCTATCCTTGTAAACTCTGTCACGACTAACTCTACAAAGGTGTCAAAGCTGACTGGTGCAAGACTGAACGGATGGAGTTCGAAAACGTCAGAAAAATCAAATGCACCAAGTGTAATACCGTCCAAGCCCCCTCTACGAATTGTATCAATGAGGATTGTAAGGTTCAATTCGGAGAGTATGCATGCCTCAAATGTATGCTCTATGAAAACGATGAGAAGAAGAAAGATGATATTTTCCATTGCGTAATATAAAAGAAATTGATTAAAAATCATCTCAATCTTCACACCATACAATGTTTAACAAAAATAACATAATAATCATCATAGGATAAATGCAAAATGTGTCGAAGAGGGAAAAAATAGAAATTCGAACATTGTGATAAATGTGGATATTGTATGGGCAAATCGTAAATAGCAACTCACGTCTGTCGAGAGAAGCATGTGGAATCAGAATGCCCCATTTGCCTTGAGAACCTCAAATTCTCAGTTAAATTCTATATACCCATGCCTTGCGGTCATTTGATTCATATTCATTGCTACAATAAATACATTAAGAACTACCATAACTGTCCTTCATGTGGCATGGCCTTGATAAAAATGGGAGACTCACATAAATAGATGTATAAAACACTAGCCTAGGAGGTTTCGGCGCAAATACCAGAGGAATTAAAGAGTAAAAAGGTAAGTGTAATATGTAACGAATGTTTGTCCAAGACCATTCAAGCTCCTTTCAATTTCTACGTGAATTGTGGTTCCTGTGGGTCTTTTAACACGAAACAAATCTGAGAATATTCATGTTTATAAAATTTCGTTAATTTCATTTCTTTTATTGTTTTTTAACGATTATATTATTTTATCGATTTATGATTTTTTCCATATATTTTTGTCACCTTGTTTTTTTAAATTTATGTAAATATTTGAGTATATTAATATTTTTAGATATGCATATTTTTAATTTGAGTCGCCAGCTGTAACATATCGCCATACTTACTTATTTAAAAAAATATATTTTTGTTATAATATTCATTAAACATATTGCTACGAGTTATATAACCATTTTAGTAAAATTAACACAACCTTGAAAGGGCCTACTTCTTGCAAAAAATAAAAGTAACCATTTTTAAAAATATCTAATATTATACAACAGAAAGGTAGATATAAAAATATTTTCCAATCCCTCAATGCACGATTCTTCAGAATAAGAAATAGGACTCTCGAAATGCGAACTTCTCAATCAGCTTCGAGGAATTTCCAACATCCAATCAAATTGCTACCCCATCAAGCCAGAAAAAGTTTGGAAACACATTGCCTCCGCAGCCAAAGCTCTCGTTGATCGGGTCACGTTCCCTCAGTTCCAGCAAATATTCTCCTTACCTAAAATAGGCGGGAAAAGAGAATGCACTATTGAAGAAGATGGTAAATCCAATCAAGTTCACTACGATATAGAATAAACTAACCATCTACCAAGGGAAAATGAAATATAGTCCAATTTCAAATCTTATGTCACTTATACTAATAATAAAGACCACTTAACACCCTTTCTAAAGAGAAAAAGATAACCATCTTAATAAAGATAATTGATAAAATGTTAAAATGCAGTCAAAAAAATGTCAGTCATCCAAGCTTTAAAGCCATTACGCCATTAGAAACTAACAAATGGATAATCCTTTGACTTCTTGCATTCAAATCAACAATACATTAAATATTTTGGAAAGGTCGTAATGAAATATCATAAACCTCGTTCATGCATGTGGGGATAGCAAAATTTTAAAAGTATCTCAGACACGAGCAATCTAGAGAACCCAAATAGGCCTCTTGTTTTTGAGAAGAAACTACGCTCTTTCTTCAAACCAAATGTAATTGGAAAGAATCAGACCAAATTAAATGCTTGTGGATCCAATAGTGCGTGTGTTGAAAAGGCAACCATCATCGAAAAAACAATTAGCAACTTGTTAGAGAACTAAAATAATCATAGGCCTTGTCCCACAAAAGTTGGGACTTCGGTTGACAGGTTTCCTGTAATGTTCGATGAAGTTCCAAAATCCAAATTTAATTCAACATCAAACATTTTAATAGAGCGAAGGTCACCCCAGAAGAATCCCTCGTCAAAATATTAGAACTCGAAAATTCCCCCCAGTTCTAATGCTTCTTCTTCACTTCGTCAAGCCATGAAAAGTCAATAAAAACCCAGTAAAAATATTTAGATCATTGTTTAAAAGTTATAAGCCAGTCCCGCCAAAATGAATTTCGATTCTGATCAATAAGATTTGAGACAGCCTTCAAAAAAATAAGAGAGCGATGAGATCCACATCAAATCATCGACCTCTGTTACCGACCATACTTTAAAGACATTTGATAGTTTTGATACATCTATATCAGATAGTCACAAAACTTAACTAAATTTTCTGATTAAACATACTGATTCCCTTTCCTCTATTCTAACTCCCGGTAATAAAAATAATTCTACTATCAAACAAGCCTTCAACTAATTAGCAGTATAGCTCAAGACGCCATTGTGGGCAATAACAGAGTAACCAACAAGTGTCACCCGTGCAAAGTTTAATACACCACAAAAACTATAACCAAGATTTGCGGAGAATCCATTTTTAGTAAAGACATCTGACAATACAATTCCATCACTTATGGATCTCGTGAAAGTCGGGCCTTCACCAACAACTATAGATAAATCTACAACAAATACTATCAAAACAGTTTAGAGTTCTTTGCAAAAGGCAAAACAGAATATCAATTTGATTAGTCCACTATTTAGAAAGCCAACCGAGGCGATTGACATATTTGCGAAATTACCAATCGATCCTTCTCACATGAAATATTGATCATTTGGGTTTCAGGAGGTTTATATTTTGAAACTCGAATAAGAAAATGAGACTTAGTTGATGTTTGTAACTGTGTGTTATAAAAAAATTGTCAGTCTATTTGTTTGTATTTTTTTTTTCAAAACAAATTATTTAATGTAATTTTATAATTTATTGTTGATATTATAATTATTAACTAATTATCAACTAGATAACATTTTTTTAATAAAAAATAGTTTAAATAAGGAATGTTAAAAATACAGTATAATTAGTGATCATTAAAAACGAGTCAAAACCTGTCCATAGGCGTCAAGTCGATCAGAATTCACCTCTAATGCTGTTATGGACTGTCGAATCATCAGAAAATGTACTGTATTTCTCACTATGTGTCTTTAACTTCTTCATAGGCTTTTCTGAAACCAAATAATCTTCCTCATTATATTTACGTCTTTGTTGTTGAGTCAAAGTGGTAGTTTCCGAGATTTCTAGCTCCTGGTATTTATAGAAACAAAAGATGTTGTCGACTCTCCCCGCAAGTTGAGGGAGGAGGACTGGGTTGAACTTGTTTTCGAAGTTCAAATAATTTCTTTCCTGTTTCAGAGGCAAAGGCTATCTCTGCTGGCAATGCACTCTAAACCTATTCAATATCTAATGGTTCAAGAAGCACTTATATAGTGCTTTGCCGTTTGCCAACTTCAATATTTCGTCGATCTCCTATTTCAGAGCCTCGTACAACTGGGGTTTGTAAGAACAAATATACAAAACCAATTGAACCAGATATAAAGCTATTTCGTTTTCGGTAAATACTTGTTGGAGGTTAGCGAAATTAACATCCACATCGCTTTTCTTGGCGAGGAGCTCGTGGAGGTGCTGCATGATTTCCTGAATAGTTTTGACGATCCGTTTTTGAGGAGTAACTGTGGATCTTATGGCGTAGCTTCCCAGATAAAACAGATTGTTGATGTATGCCTGTTTATAATGGCTTGGAGAGGATTCCAGAAGGGTGCTGAGGAGCATGCTCAGGAAGAACCCGGCAATTCTTTTATTCTGTTCAGCAAGACAGAAGAAGATATACTGAACAAACTTATTTTTTTAAGTGATCAAAACTTTGTTATGAAAGATCATAAGGATTTCCTTGGAGAGTTAGTCGCTGAACTCCACAGATTCCAAGAAGTTTATCATGATGCCCAAGAGAGAGTCGAGCTTGTTGGACATTGAGTCGGAGGGGACGTGGAGACGTTGAGCCATAACCAATGAGTCCTGAACATAAAAATTCAAAGAAATAATTGGAGATAGAATGTATTTAGAGAAGAGGAAATCGTTACCTTCAGATAAGGCTGCGTGAGCTCGAAGTCACCAATCTTAATCTCGGTATCGATCGTTGAAAGCTTCTCCACAATTGTCTCCAAGATGGCTCCTCGAATGGTTGGGCGGGCTGTAGCGAGCGAAAGCAATCCTCTCAGGTAGTTTTGATGGGCCTCGAGGTCTCTGTTTTTGTGGGGGTAGTTCTCGCGCAAGCAAGTCAAAAGCAGGTCAGAGTCGTATCGGCCTTCCATCAGTCGGCAGAAAACCTGGACTACTTCCTCGTGAGAATGAGCGTGCAGGAGTCCTTCAGCCAAAATATTGTAGATGACTTTATTCGCCTGTTTACCTTGTGATCGGTACCAGCAAGCAAATTTTTCGAGATAGTAAAGGCGTGATCCTAACAGTTTGCACTCGAACCATGGGATCCTAAAGAGAAGAAAGTTTATCAGAGGCTGACTGTTTCTGCACACAGTCAATTTTAGGATAGTTGAAAGATTGTTGTCAAGTTGGTTGATGTCATCTTGCGATGCGTTGGTGCTGTTGCAAATCGAGAGGATAGTAGAGCATGCCGCACTGATGAGTCTGCGAGTTTAGTCTGCTGGATCATTGAGGGAAGCTCCTGAGGGAATCTGGTTTCGGAAGATTGTGGGGTTATGGAGAATGTTGATCATATGGTTTCAGGGGGGTTATTTGGGGAATTGCTGAAAACGAGAAAACTAAAAAACTAAGTGGAATGCGCTGAAGATATTTGAAGGACAATGAAACAACTTGCAAATTTTGTGGTAAAATACAATTGATCTAAATCAGTTGTTTATATTCAGAAAAAAAGGGTAAATAATAATAATAATAATATTAATCGATTATAAATTATTATTTTTACTAAAAAACAATGAAAAGAATAAATAGTTATCAAATACATTTATTATCATTCATTGTTTCTTTAGTATATTATCTTATTATTTATTTGTATTATTTTTGTATTATAGTTTGTATACAAAACATTATTAAACTTGCTGAGTTTGATTCAATTAAAAAAAATACAAAACACTTTTTTAAAAATAACACATACAAAAATATTAGACTTCAAAATTAAAACAATATTTAATTCGAAAAAGATTGGGAAAATTCATTGAATGTGCTATTTAACTTTTTATGTGATACGGCAACAGCTATTTTCATTATTTTCAAATAATATAATTTAATATATTTATGAATGATATGCTCATTTTTGCTTAATACTAAGAGATCCAATATTTATAATTAAAATTCATTAAACTAACACATAGTCTTATAAAAAAAACTCTTTTATTAAACTCTAGATTAGCGATTGATTTGAATTATCATTAAGATGTGAGATAAATCTTTATTGGAATTAAACTAAATTTTTTATTTCAGTAAAAGATGTTATATTTCTGACCCAAAATACAAGCTTATCTATTTTTTATGAACTATATTTTTATTAATGAAATGAAAAAACTTAATTTATGTTCAAATAGAATGTAAAGTTTTGCTACCTCCCTCGTCTGTTCCAGAGTGTATGTAAGTGATTTGGATAAAGAAAAAGTATTATTCTGTTTGAAGAAGAAGATTAATATCAAAACAAATGTAAAGAAGATCTATATGTATATATTTTGTATTTGAGATTGTGCTGATGTTGATGAACGGAAAAACATCTTTGAACCAATAGCAACTGATAGAATCAAGTTTGACTCGGATTCTGATTGCGAAGAAGACAAACCTAATCGAACCATCAGCTTGCTGTTTTGGATATTTGTCAGCCTAGGTTTGAATGGGCATCACTAATAAATAAAATACTAAATATAAGAATTTTAATTAAGGATATATATATATAAATATATACATATGTTAAAAAAAGAATAAGAACGATTTATTTTTTCCCTTTTCGATTAAATATAACTTTCCAGAACAAAATATAAAATAAAACAAAGGAAAAACTTGAAGGTTAGATAGTAAAACCACCAAATGGATTCAATTAACAAAACTGACGGTTTCGTCAAATCCAGTCCAAGACGACTGCGCTACAAATGCTTTAAGCTCCCTTTACTCATTAAAAAATTAGGCTAGTACAGTCTCGAACAGCCTGAAGAAAACTATATTCACGAGGAGATGTATTAAAATTTCATCTTCCGCGACAACTTCACCAGGAAGAAAGTCATCCTCAAAGAACTCAGAGGCAAGGAACAAGAGAATCTGCAGCCCGAATGCTCCACTACCCACAGCAAGTTCAAGCCCCAAGAAGAACCCAGTAAGTCCAATCGGAGAAAAGCAGGACAGTTCAAGAACGAAGACGTCGAGGATGCAGTTAGGTCTTATCGATAAACTATAGGGGTGTTGAAAAACACCAAGAGGTTTCAAATCAACAGTCTGAAAACTCGCGATCGAACAACTAGCAAGGATATTCCTGAAAAGAATCATCATCGGGGAGCATCCACTTGCAAATAGTGGAAATAATAAACGGCACTGATGACCCCTTCACACAATGGTTCAAAATATAGTTTGCTCTTTCAGCAAAACAGTAAACACAGCAGACACAGTAACCAGGTACGGCAACGAACATTCGACGAAAAACAAAGCCAAATTTTTCGGCCAAGCTATTTGTGCTAGTTAATCCCCAATTTCGCGAGTACATAGAACAAGATAGATGGCAATTGTAGCAGGCTGGAGTTAGAAACTATCAGATTTAGAAGTCTACAGTAAAGTATTTGCGAAACAGCAAATGCTCAAAGTAGTGAAGGACCTTTTTCTAATATTTCAAACACAGTGAAATCCGATAAATCCGATGCGAAACTATTACGAAAGCCCTATTTTAGGGGTCAAGCCACAACCAAATAATCCCACGAGTTCGAAAAGTCTCTCAACTAAATAGAGAATGATGTCATGTAAAAGATCAAAATGCAGGTGAAAAAGATAATGAAGGAAAACGGTGGGTACCTCATCGAGCCTGACCTCAGCGAACTCAAGGCTCGAGGACTCAGAGGCACGCAGACTCAGGAAGAATAACGTCATCAATCCGAAATTTTATTATAATAGTAATAATTAAGTAAACAGCGACCAGAATTAGTAGCCACCAAATCGATAGTGTCAGGACGGCGTTCCTTTAACAAATAAGAAAGTCTCTCCACGCTGAAAGCAATGGAAATAAAAAAGATAATGAGTGAGATCATCACTGCGACACCGGAAGAGAAGCTGTTCTTTGAAGCACTGGAAAAGAAGGATATCTTCGAAATCAACTTCTTGCTGGAAAGAAACCCGAAACTGATAGAGGCAGTCGATGCGAAGGGGAACACTGCGCTGCATATAGCAGCCAAAACATCGAATGCAGAAATCTTTCAGCAACTACTAGAAAGAGGGCTTTCCATTCATTCATTAAATAAGGTAATACTTTTTTACAAGTAATATTTAATTTGTATCTATTTGTAAATAATCCATATAGATGAAAGTGTCTCCTTACATAATATGCAAACATTTCGAATGCAGCTAATTGCTGTTCATCGCTAAATCATTGGGGAAGATATGACTCTAACTTTAATTATCCGATTTTTTAATATTTACCTATGTTTTAGATTTTCTTTGTAAAGCAGGTTGAGAAAATATCATCTTTTTTATATTACCAAATATTGTTATCTATATTTTTTTGGAGAATTGATAGTTTTTGATTATTTTCAGAAAAATAAAAAATTGATAAGATGATATTATTTATACATAATGTATAGTTAAGTTAATAAGTTATTGTTTTAAGAATCTATATTTTATATGGATATATTATTGTTATCTTGACTAACTTATATATAATCGAATATAATATCTTTTTAACTGACAACAACAAATTATATATAAAAGAAGGGGGGTTATTTAACAACTAACGAATATCTAATTATATCAATATAATAATTATAATAAAATATTACTATACTAACAATCAACTTCAGATCCAACATGACTACCATTGAAAGACCAGAACAAATCAGAGAACTTGTGTGGAAATACTTCGAGCCCGTCTTCCAGGGCTACGACACAGACATGAACGGAACGCTTGACAGAGAAGAACTCAGGCTGCTTCTAGCTGACGGACTCGGAGTCAAGCCCAGAGTAATCACCGAAGAACAACTCGACTACCATTTTGACAAGATTGATGAAGATCATAACGGAACAATCACCTATCAAGAATATGTAAGATCTACAAAAAAACATTGTGCTTATTTGATATTTTTATTTAATTTTTTTTAGTTTGAACATTTCTTCGCTTAACGCGCTCATCTCGTGTTCAAGAAATATGACAACGATGCCAGCAAATTCCTTGACAGAAACTAATTTGCGAAGCTAATGGAAGAGACCTTCGCAGTAGTCGGCCTGAAGGTGACTCCAGAGATGGTGGATTGGAACTTTTCCAAACTGGATCACGATGGCGATGGGAAAATTGCGCATTCAGAGTATATTGCGCTGATTAGAAAATACTGCTCAGCTTGTTGATGTTGTTCTTACATATATATACATGCACTCTTTGTAGAAAAAACATCAACTTTTTTTAATTTTGTTAAAAATATGTCATCTCAAAATAGTCTCATTTCTTGAAATGGCCTAAAACTTACCCAGTAACTGTATCTATTTATTCAGATATCCATTACTTTTATCAATAAATATCCGTGTCTAAAACACAACCGATATATTAAAAATAAACCAGAGATACAATTAAAATAGTATGAAGTTATTTATTAAACATGACCTAATTCCCAAAGGATATTTAAAAAACAGATGTAATAGCTGATTGAATGAATGATTAGTCTATCAGAATCAGAATGTATTTTACAAACAAATATGTATATGTATTGAGACAGTTGTATTTGTGATAGTAAATCAGAGGAATTTAACACTAAAATTGCCGTCCATATCTATTAGTTGCGCTTTTCCTTGTTTTTCGAGTACGTTGATGGCCCGCAAGATAATCTACTTTGGCTGATGGTAAAACTCTATAATTATACATCAAAATTATTATTCATAAATTAATGAGGGGTTATTTGATAATCAATTATGATTTAGTGAATTTTACTTTCTTGAGGCTTTGTTTTCGCTCCCGCAGAGATAAAGTTGATCGTCTCCACATCGTTGATGAGATAATTCTATTTCGCCCACCGGTAGATCTCGTCTGCAAACTCGAATGCACTGAAGTGAGAGATTAGAACTGCTTCGGTTCCTTGTTTCCACTCAATATTTCCAATGTTCGCCAAATAGTTCAGGATTAGAGTTAGTTCATCTCTGGTTAGTCTTTCTGTTGTTATTTTCACAAATTCAAGTATAGATATACAGATAAATTTTTATTTTATTTTTGGTTGCTTAATCTAAACAAATATTACTTGAAACTCCAGACGATCTATCCTCGACAATAGGCATTTTGAGTATCTCGCTCACAGACGAATTTACCGTGGAGTTTCTAGAGTTTATTAAATAAAGTACAAACCTTACCTCTTGAAATAGTTGATGAGGATTTACCCCCAATAGACGAGCTGCTTCTTCCTCGACTCTTCGTGTTCCTGTATGGTGAAAAAGGCTGGGTGAGACAGCAACCTTTGATAGAACTATTGTCGACCTTCGATGGTACTTTGCATTGTTATGAATATAGGTTTAATATATAAGTAGATTGCACAACTTAGTTTTTTTATTATAATTTATTATATTTATAATTTATTATATTTATAATATCTATAGGAATAAATTGTCGGAAAATATTTATATCTAGTATTTATCAGGATTAAAAGAAATTATCCTGATTTATATTCTAAAAACAAAGCCCGTGGCAAGTTGGGTCTAGTGACTATATCATACATTACTTATTCTTTTGGTAAAATTAAATTAAAAAAAGGATGTTTAAGAACTTAGAAAATAAAATAAAAAGCTTCGAGTCAAATTCAGTAAATCTCGGAATCTGTTACTGAACTCATTTTACACATAATAGAATACAGTTTGTCTCTAGATAGTTTGCTGTTGGCCACTGCCTCCACAATACGTTCTTCGTGAGGCTCAGACTCGAAGTTTAACAGCAGAGTTATCGCTTACTCGTAGGGTTTCTGCATCAACTCCTTTTGGATAGACTCGATGATCGCCAAGCCAGTCCGGAAGAATGTGATCTCATCGAAGAACAGCAATTGGTCCCACAGTCGCAACACAGTATTGAGGGAGAAGGTTCGACTAAAAAAGGTGTAGAACCATTCCACCAAATAGATCTCGCTGTTGATGCCCAGCTCAGACAATCGAGATCTGACTGAAGATGATAACAATTCATCGAACGTTCTGCAATATAGGTGTATCTGAAGAATATTAATACATATGAAATTTTTTTAAATGATGGATTATACTTTAAATAAATACTAATGCATACCTTTTGAGTGTTAAAAGTATACAGACTCCGAACGAACTCGTTGGCTACAATCAGGTTAGCAAATGCCTGGAAAGCTTGACGCTTATCCAGCACCAAAAGAAGAACGGTGGCGGGGTAGGTCATGCCTTGCACATAACTGATATCTGGGCGGTAACAATGAAACATTTATAAAATTTATTGAAGTTGGGACAACAGTAATTTATTATCGTTCAGATCTTCGTTCTCGGGGAAGGATCGGACGATGTCTTTTGAGATTTGGCTTTTCACCCTAGCTGGAGTTTCGGTTTCCCGCCTTTCCAGGAAGTTTGTATATAATGCCTTCGAAATGGTCAGTCGATTTTAGATGAGAATAGGCCATGCCATTGCTCTCATAGTATGGGGAATAGATTTCTTCATTAAGGGTTTAACTTTATCTCGAATCGACTTGATTTGGAGAGACCGAAAAGGTTCGACCGTTCGCAGATGTTTTTCCCATAATAAGAGTTCAGACTCGGAATGGGCGTTATCTCCGAACATCTTAAGCCCATTGTTGGTGCGAAAAACCAATTTGCCTTCCAAGAGACTGATTATTTCTGATTTTGAGAGTTCTATGGCATTATTCTACTCTATCAGTCGAAGTGATTATCTTTTAGTTAGCTTTCCTAATTCATATTGGGCATTCTACAATTGGTAATCAAATAATTGATAACCATACAACAAAAATTACATTTGATATTGAGACAAAAAGGGTGAAATAATATTACAAAAAGAATATCAACATTTCAGACTGCTTGGTTGCTGATTCGATTTTGGCTTTTACAAGATCGTGTTCTAAGGAGGATATCTTGCTGAGCAGTCCGGATTCGTCGGTCGTGTTTATCTCCATCGCTTCTGCTAAGGTTTGCAACTTGTTTGATAAATCTGCGTTAGTCTTTCGGACTTCGAAAAGCTAGTTAGTGAGGTGCATGATTTTTTTGCATTGTTCGTGAATGATTTCTTAGTTTGACTCGAGAATCTGTTTGAGCTGAGGATTGTTACGAGTAGAATTAAAGTATTTGTTGAGCAAAAAAAAGTGTGAATGATAAGAATACATTAAGTTGCTCTCGCGTGATGTCTGTGGATGACTTCCTGGAACTCGGAGGGGTCTAGAACTCAGTCAAGGTTGACTTTCTTAAAAAGTTCATTTGGGGATCCAAATTATTATTATTTTTTGCTTGTCAGCTAATACAATATTATTTCGGATCAAATTATTAATTTAATTAGGATTAATTGGTTTAATATTTTATACATATTTATGCACAGATATTATTATTTGGATTTATATATGTACCTATGTTACCATAATACATTGTGATGTTCAAAACTCAGATTCATATTAAATATTATTGATCAAGTAAACATAAAAGCGGCTTATTTTAGTATAGTTGTTTGTATCTTAAACAAGTCTATATATATTATGCCTACGAGAAACAAAAAGAGCAGTAGTTGCCAATTTTATCCTGACAGAGTATTATATCCATGAAGAAAATGATGAAGTGGCAAATCAAGAGTCTTTCTATATTGTATATTTATCACAATATATAAATGCATAATAAACTTATATTACAAACTTAAATAATAATAATGAAATTAAGAATCTTAGCTCATTCGACAAGCAATAAGGGTTGTTTTTCTAAATTAGAAAAAAAAAACGAAAATAAATTCAAAAGAACAATACAAAAACATAGTAATTCTTTCTTTCTACTTTTTTAAGGAAAAGGCATATGCAGCATAATCAGCCAATCGTGAACATTGTGTATTGTGTGAATTGCCGTGATCACATATCGATTTCAAGGCATAACGAATCCCGCTATCTCGATGCTTATAAGAACTGTACATAAACAAACATTTAGTATAAAGACCATAATATTATCTTTCTCAGTAATTAAGTTATTGTCTAAAAGAGTACCTTCGGTTTGCATTAAGACGAACATCCCGCCTTCCACTTTGAAACTCCAGACAAACCTTGATTCTCCTCTGCTCACCAATGACCAGTATCTTTTTCCAAGAATCGGAAGTTTTGAAATAAGCTACAATAATATCCTCGTGTATTCAAAGATGCAGACGTAGCGGTTTCCCGAAAACTCGAAAATTGTCGAAACCATCAGGCTCCTATTTTCCAATAAAATTAAGAAACAGTATTTGGATCCTTATTTTATTTGCAACGAAATTCAGCCCGATAATGCAGGGCTCGCTGAGTTTCTGTTTGCTGCATAAATGGTGACTCACAAATATATACATCATCCACTTTCCTCCCGCAGTGGAAAAATGCTGAGTGACGCGGAACCCCAATGTAAAAATATAACCAAACACAACAATGAAAGTGAAAAACTAAAGGCTCAAGAATATCATAGGAAGACCATGAAGCTTGAGCCAATAAAGTAAAAAATTAGGACAAAGACCTATGAATCTGAAGGCCGTAAACTCAAAATCAATGGTAATACTTCGAAAACACTGTTAGGGCAGAAGAAGGCCACAGGTTTAGATAATGACCGTAGAAAAAGCTGTGAGATCAGAATCAGCAAGTTTTCAAACTCATCTTGCAATATTTAAAACCATCTCGTCGAGGGAAGGAGGGACAGCATGACTGCAGGAAAAGTGCGAGTCAGCAAAAAAATAAACTAAAATCCATACTACCTCACAAAGTAATAAGACGAGGGATTATAATTAGAGTAACAATCGATTGGGGACTCACAATAACAAGAAAACTAATCATTCTAGTAATTTATTAAAGATATTATCGAAAAGGATCAGCTAGGAGATAAAAATATATTAACTTAAAAAATAATTGAAGAACAACCATCTGAAGATCCTGACGAAGTACCATAAAACGAAGAAGCTGTGCTTTCGTAAGCGACACCATAAAATCTAACAGACGAAGAGTTCCGTAAATCTATCGAAATCTCGATCAGCTAGCATGAAGACTGGATGCATACTATTTCTTTGGACTAGTAAGCTTTACCAGAGTCGGAAGTCGCAAGTGGCCCTCCAATGAAACATCTCGCAGATATGTTTTTAAATCGTAAACCCCTTCTTTTCCCAAGCTAAATGAGTTCGCAGCTATTTGCTTAGTAACTTGCTGTCAAAAACAGGCTGAAGAGTAACCAAGGATTTATTGCTACACTGCTTATCATCCTTGAATCTGGCTATTAGGAGATCCAAAAGATATTTGAGCAAGAAAAATACAACTAATAGTCGAGAGAATATGTCTTATGGTTAACAGATCCAAATACGAACTTGTATCAACCACTCGAAATATCTGATGAGGTTGAGATTGAAACATTTGGAGAAGTTTAAACCCTAAAATATTTGCAAGACATCAATGGCTAGATCTGTTTTATTCTGTTGGAAAAAGCCGTAGCCACACTGCTTGGAGGATATGAAAAGTATCTGGAAGCAGACATTGGGACCATTTTTCGGATCGTCACGGGACTACCTGCAGCCACATATCCTATCTAAAAATTGAACAAAACTTCGAAAATATTGACAAGAACAATAATTTCGAATCCTGAAAAGATTGTGATTGTTAGTAAAATCAATGATTAAAACACTAGGTACAAAAGAATTAGAGCAATAGGGAGGCTCGAAAACATTACCACATACCGATTGAGTCCGATCTTGTCGCCAGATTCTTTGGAGATCGTAAAAGAGGTAGACTTTGCCAAACAGTTTGATGGTGTTATTCTGCTGCACTATCAACATCGCAATTTTTTAATTCAGTTGACTCTTCCTGACGCAATTTCAAATCATCTAAAATTATAAGCTTTTGGTGGTCACCAAGAAGTATGCAATTTCATCATACAGGTTAACCAGAGTGACAATGTAGAGACAAAAGTATAAATAATGAATATCCATAAGCGAAGTAGTTGCGTGATTGGTACAGTGGGAAGTATGATGCGAAAAGGGAATTTCTTCTTTGAATTAAGTCTAAAGCCAGGACACTATAATATCAAAATATAAAAGCTAGACAAAGAAAACGAAGGCAAAATCTCAATGGGAGTGAGCTCAGATAAAATATTTCGTATCAAACACCAAATGAGTATATTAGATGGAGATTTGACTGAAAATAAAATCTAACCAATACTGGCAGATGGAAAAAGAACAATCCAGTGGAAGAAATAATGAACATCTCATATTAATTAATTATATTTAAAAATGTTTTTATAAGTACATTAACCCATTGCCATTTTTTTTATCATTTAAAAAGGAACACTAAATAACTAAAAAATGAAGATTTATTTAGAGTGAATCGAAAAATATCTAACATTTTCAACAAGCAATGTGCAATATTATGCATAATTTGTGTAACAATATGCAGGAATTTCTTTATCAAAGCTATATATGTATATACCAAAACAATCATATTCATCAGAGTTTGCCTTGTTGTTTCTCGCTCAAGATCCTTTCAATTTCCTGATACAATTGTGGAAAGTTATGAAAGACTCTGTGAGATCCAGTCGGATGTTCCCTGCCGAGGTCATTGGTGGGTTTCCACTGGTGGATATAGTACTCAGTGTCCTGCGAATTGTGGTGGTATCTGCGCTTGCCTGCCACGAGATCCGCGAAGATGATACCTCTGGACAGCCCTCCAGTGCTATCGCATTCGGCATTGTACCTTCTGAAGAGCTCTTTGATGGCCTCGTTGTCAGGGTCAGTTTCATTGAGCACATACTTTTTGGAGACTTTTGGAGTGTAGCTGACATAAGTTGTGGGGCGAGAATAGTTATAACCGTCGAAACGTCCAAGCATTATCGTTTAGGTTCTAGGGTATGATATGTAATTTTTTATTTCTATAATAGTTATATATAGATTGGCTATGACTAGCCTTTTATATGAATTTAAATAAAGTTAATTTTATTGATTGTGGGATATATAGTAATTAGTTAATGAATCAGTACTGATAACTCATTCAATTAGGCAAGTGATACAATTAGTCAATGAATAACTATTTATTGCTGTACTTATTCTCTACATTGGCATAAATAACCACAACTTGACTCTGAAATTATGCTCATTTAGACAAAAAATGAAATTATTTTTTGACAGTAAATCATAATAAAACAAAAAATAAATAAAACATTGTCGAAAGATATCAAATAAAAATATCATACACCAAATTTCTAATTTATCATTTGTGTGTCATGAACGAAGAGGAAGTTGATAAATAATAAAACCAACTCTTTCGATTGCCGAATAAAAAAGTTATTTACAGTAGGTTACTCACAGATCCAGTGGAGCATGTGCGTGGGTATTTTGATATTGTCATGGGCCTTGCAGACGACCACCACAGTCCTTCCAACCAGCGCCAAATCAAGCCCCGACTATTTGCAATCGAAAAACATCGTCAACGACATTTTAACCCTCAAACAATAGACCGAAAGTTAATGGACGATGATAATACTAATAATAACAATCTTACCGTTAATACTACAAGACCACCCAAAATTGGACACAAAAGATATATCAATGCTAGTGTTTCAAGAAAAATAGCGACACCAGTCATTCGAGATTCCACTTCAGTAAATCGCGAACGCTCCATTGTACTACCTAACATAAATCGAAATATTTAGAAAAAAATCAACAACAATCAGGAAACGATATTCCGCCGTCAAACCAGCTCCAAAACCAAACTGTTATACGAAGAAAGTGGACGAAATCTTTATTTTCCGATGGCGAACTTCCCTGGTGGTATAAACAATTAAAAGTAGCAGACCAGCCGAGGACTGACAAAAAATATGTTATCGGTTTCAGCCAGGTCTGTATTACATTCAAGTCGTCAAAATCTAAAAACCAACCCAGCTTAATCTAAATATTATGATACCAATTAGCATCGGACAGTATTGCAGGGGACTGCCTTGGGACAGGCTAGCTCAAGGGTACTTCCAACATAAGATTCGTATCAGAACCATCCAAGTACGGCCCTCGCGCAATAGCTAAGGAATGTTTGTCCGGCATTTCGAAAGGCTTCAACCGCATTTTGCATATAACTGTGCCGTCGTTGTAAGATCAGTCGTTACTCGTCATAAGAAGTGATCATGGACAAAAGACTCTTCAAAAACTCTTATTGCTATATTCTCCTTTGCGGCAAGGTACGATTATATAGTCGAAAATATCAACTTGACAAAGAATTAGAGGCAGGAAGTACCTTTGAGGAGGAAATAATATTGTAAAGCATTGTCGATTCGAAACAGGAGAATAAGTATGATGTAGCTAGTTGTTTGGAGACCGGTACAATATGTCTCAAAGTAAGCAGAGGGGATTGGGCGAGTCAATGTGGAGCATTGAAGAGAGAACAAGAAGGCCATTCGAACACAGATCTTCGAGCAGTCTAAAATGAACTGAAGAGAAATTATTTCAAAAAGGTGTACGAGGCCATCCAAAAAATGTACGGAGAAATAACTTGACTGAATATAAATTAAGCTAGGGAAAACTATTTGGGACATCCAGAGGTCTATTCAGAATGCAGGAAATGCCAGATAAACTTGTTGAACAAGTTTGTTATTTATTATTATTTGTTTATACATATTTTTTTCAATTACTTATCCATTTTAATTCGTAAGTTTTGAGTTTAACAAAAATATTTCATATAATCCAACCATGTTTTTTATCTGTTTGCCGAAGTTAATTAATTTTCAATTAATTAATTAATTATACCTCAAAAAATTTTTATTATATTCGTTATTTCGTGCCCCCTCCCTCAACTCAATAATAATTATTATGTCGAGCACTCCTGAACAGATCCTTAACTTTCAAAGCAACAGGAAAAACCAAATTCATAGTCTTGTTTCAACTATCGATCGACTCACTGAAGTCATCCAGGAAAAGGATAAGCGTATCCTCGAACTTTAAACATTCATCGCCAATATTTGGCATCTTTCTCATAGTAATAACAACTCCAACCACGTCATCCCGCAACAACAGAGCACTATCCCTGAATTCACTTTCCAGCAGAAATCAGATAAGCAGCACCATAGAATTCAGTCAATCAGCTTTAATCAATAACTCGCGAACTTCCCCGGCCAAAATCAGTACAATAATGCAAGCAACAATCACTCCTCTCCGGTCTACGAAGGACCACCATTTTTCGCAAGCAGTAACACTTTTATGAATGAGGTTTCATAGCCGAGTAACCCGAAAGACGAAGCGCATATTGAAGATATTAATTGTTTTGGACCTGAACAACAGAATGCAGAACAGTCTGCATTGCAGAATGTCTCAACAATAAGTAAGGAATCTAGGCTAGACACTACGAGAGTGAATCAAAAAAATTATTATAGTTGAATTTTTATACTCTAAATAATCACGTAGCATTTGCTCATTTAACCACATCAAATATATATTAAGTTTAAAAAAAAAAAATCTTTTACAAAATGGAACAAAATAGAGCTGTAAAATCGGCTAGATATATTTGAATGCTCTAACCGCTCTTCTTTTTTGCATGTTTACATTCTGTTTTATTGATTTATTGTCTACTTTGTTATCTGGTATCTTATTATATTGGTAAACAATATTACAAACACCATATTATTATATTATACAAATGGGAGATAATTTGTTTTTATTTTGTCATTTTTTAGTTCCGTTATGACTATTAGTTTCTAACATGATAGTTTACTCTAAGATTGCCTCGTCATCAGGGTGTAAAGCACCTCCTGCGCAATTGTACGAGTTTGAGAATAGAATTAACTCTTCAACAGGAATTCCCATGTCGCACGGAATCAGTAGGGGCTTGGTTTGGCTCAGGAACAAAGCCGAGAATTTGTGTTGGTGGTGCCTACCCGATTCAAGTGGGTAATGAAGGGTCTTGGCACTGACTTGCGGAGGAGGCGGTGAAGTATCGAATTGGGGTATGAAAACAAATTACTGAGGTCTGTGATTGTATTGATTTAATATAAAATCATTTTGCCATGGTATGGAAGTTTATTTTACTTAATATTAGATTGCATTAGAATTATGACTGCTATGATGAGGAAGATTTTCTTGTTTTTTTGATGATTAAGAGGTAAATCTTCTATTTCTAGAGAATTTGAAAAACTATTTAAAATATTATTATAATAGTATTATAATAATATATATCTATTATGTTAAACTATTTAAAAAATAGCAATCATGATTATGAAAAATATGAAATCTATATATCTATAAAATTAGTCTTATCAGTCAGGATGATGATTTTAGTTTATCATTTTCCCAAATCCCTCTAATAACACCTTTGACGCTTTGATCTATTTTGGTGGGGAAATATTAAATGGTTCCTGCACCGTTTTTCTTCCCTTCTTTAAACTATCCTTTGTATATATATGATTATCTAGAATATTTTCCAACTCCTTCAAAGGTGCCTCCCTTAAATCTTCCTTGATATATTACATTCAACTTCTTATTCTGATAGAACCCCTCGCCCTCTGGAACTCCGTTACTAAATTGTCCTTCGTAAGACACCTCTGCCCCAATGAGCTTACCATTGATAATTTGACCGTGTTTCCAGAGTCCGCTTATTAGCAATGAAACACTATTAATTTAAAGAGATGCCTACCCGTTTACTTCCCCATTCCTAAACTAACCTTTCAAAACTCTATCATAATCAACAAGTATCCCAGGGCCATTCGGTTTACCTTCCGCTGTGGATCCATGATATACCTTCCCATCATGCAGAACATAAGTTCCAACACTTGAAGGGTTTCCCCCAGCCAACATCTTTCCATTATAATAATTTCCGGAGGGAAGTAAATACCAGGTTTGTTTTTCTTTCTCTTTTGACAGCAAGGGAGAAGTGGGCACTTATTTTTTGATCAGCTTGAAGGTCTAATTATTTATTTTGGCTAATACGATTTTATGAGGCACGACAAGATGGTTCTCTTCTGTGACTAACTATATTTCTGCAGCTTGTTTGGAACTCGTTGATGCTTCCTCCACAATCCCTGTGTAACCGTTACTATTACTATGCCTCACAAAATCAGTAAATCCCTTGAAAGCTTGTGGCTAGGCTCCAGTAATTTTGGCTTATTCTGGGGGGTTGAATGCAGAAGCTATTGCTACTCCAGAGGTTAACTAGGGACGTTTAAGATTGATTTTATTGTTCTGCGATGTGTCATTGATATTTTCAGTATCCTTTTTTCTTGGAGAAGGAATGTGGATGGTAATAGCATCAAGTTTGATTTATCCTTCTGGATGAGGACAGAATGATCTGCAATTTTGAACACCCATAAAAAAGTAAATCGACAATTCTCAATTACTTATTTTTGTTATAAAGTATTATATATTTTTATGTTCTAATAATTTAATCGAAAATTATCAATACTTGATATTGATAAGTATAAATTATATATCTGACATGATAGATCTATAGGTATTTTCAATTGATGTTAGTTAGTTTTAAAACAAAATAGTAATTTAGCTAGATTTTCGATTATTTAAAAAAGTTAACTGAAAACTATTATTTAAACCTATAAAAAAAACACTATCATTAGAATAAAAAATATTTACTTTTTTAAATATGGGCCAATAACAATCTCAAGGTCGCAGGTTCGACCCTACACATTACAACATCCTTACAACAGATCAAATCACGTCGATTAGTACCATTAAGAACGCTCAGGGGACCTACTTCCTAAAATAGCTAACCTTCACTTCAAAGCTCGAGCTGCCCCCGTTCCTCGAAAAATACTCAGTCAGAAAAGCCATCATACATGACAATCTGATTGAGCTAATCGACTACCAAACCAAGTCAGAAACATCCTTTTGTTCTACCTTTATCAAGTTATTTGCTGTCTATGAATATCTCGGCTGTTCTCTCAAAAACTAAATAGAGGTGAGAATTAGCAATATGAAGCCTTTTTAATAAAAGGAGATCTGGTCTGTTCTATGCTGCTGCGTTCTAGGCATTAACAGTCTTCCAAAAACTGGCGAATAGCTGCTTCTCACATTGTCCGATGTATTCCTCACCGAGCAAGGCAATGTCAAAATCGCTGACTGGAGTGCAAACTCTTATTTTGTTACTGGTGGGGTGAAGTCGTGGGAGGATTAATCAAATAAAGATTCTACTGTGCAGAGCCTACGAATGATTGCAAGCCAGATGGCTACACTTAATATTGCCAGTTCGAACTAGAATATTGAAGTGTAAAGCTTCGGATATTCGGCTAATTTACAAAATCTGCTGAATAAAATGGAGGGTGGGCATTTTAAAGATGTGAGTTAACTTGAGGAAGAACTCTTTCGGCTGAGTGAAATTTGTTCTGAACTGCAAGATTCTTGGCAAGGGACACCTGGAAACAAATAATAGCATTGTCCTTACTCAATCAAGGTTTCCCTAGAGCATATTGACTGCAGTGTCCTCCCGGCAATGGACGCTGAAGTGTAGGGCAACAATGACTCTTCTTTTATCTCTTTTCCGACCGTCATTCCTGAAATATAGTGCAATGACCAGACTGTATAAGAATATCCTGTTTTGAAAACTACAAATAAAAATATATCCTTGATGGGAGATTCCCTACAGGTTTTCCAGCCTCCGGCGATGGATTTATTATCTGCTAAAATCGTAGAGTCTAAAGCGTTCACTCATCAGACGAGTCACTGTTCACCATTTGATAAGGAAAACAATTCTTTTATGGCAAACTCTCAGAACAACTGCGATCCTAATATTGTGTTTACAGACCCTAAACTGCTGGAGCTTCTTAAATCTGAGGTGAAAAAATAGCATTTAAGCTCCAACCATTTTGGGAGTTCAGACCAAACTGACTATTCATCAAGCAAGCGGAGTTAGACCAGTACTAAACAAGCATTCAGGAATAACAAAATTAATGGTTTCGCATCATCCGAAAAGAACTCTAGCCTAGAACATACGTTCTCCAAAATTAATAATATTTTCCACAGCAATAAAATTATCGAGTCCCAAGAATTACAAAAACAGACGTAGTTTGGGAAAAATTAACAAGGAACAATCCCCAACCCCGAGTCAAATCCCAAACAAATAATGACTCGATAGACCTGTCCACGCGGAATCTTCCAGGGATACAAACTCGGAAGTTATCGGCACGGGGAAGGAACTTTCTGGTATTTATAGGGCGGTAAATACATGGGCAACTGGGACCATGGTCGAATGCACGGAAAAGGCACTCTTTTTTACGCAAACTCCAAAATTGCCTATCAAGGGGATTGGCAAAATGACAAACTCAGTGGATTTGGTGTCTTATACAATGAAGAGCCGTTAATTCTGAACCACTCGTACAATTATTAGAGCTTTTAGGAGGTTGAGGACTACTGGACCAAGTATGAAGGATATTTTAAAGATGATTGCAAATCAGGATACGGTAAACTATACCTATCAAATGGGGAAATATTTGAAGGAAAGTTTGAAGACGATGAGATCAATGGACAAGGCCAATTCACTATGTTTAACCGAAAGATGGTCAAAGGAATCTGGAAAAACAATATTTTAGTATCAACTTTTACAAAGTGATTTTTTTACATGTATATTAAAATATTATTTTAAAAAATGAATAATTAATTTTTATTAATTATTATTGTCTGGATTGAAAGTCAAAAAAAAAAAATATCTTGAGATATATTCAATAAAAATTATTAAGAAAACGTAATACCACATTCAAATGATTCGCTTTCGTATCATGTCGAGAAGCTATCTTTTCTTCTCCTCGTTCCAGAACACATTTTTGGGTTGCCGGATCTCCTTCGTGAAGCGGCCCTGCACCTCTTCCGCGTGGGGAGGACTTAACAATGATGAATAATCACCAGTACCTCCTGTCTGTTTGTTAAAGAATTAGCTACTTTATTCGGAGTCATATTACTATTTGTCCTTCGGCACATCAATCTTCAGACCCTGCATCATCCCCTTGCTTTTGTGGGTCGAAGCAGATCTGTCTCTCGACACGTTGCACATCAGTGGCTCCAGAGGCTTGAATCTGGTTTCCTCACTTTTCAAGGAACAACTGCTATTTTCGGATGCCTACTGCCCCTTGATGACTCCACCCATTTCCCTGATAGCTTTCTGATATTGTCTTTCCAATTTCTACCAGTTGTTCTTTTGATGCATGAGTATCGCAATCTGCCTGTCTTTATCTTGGGAGTTGGTTTACTTCTTGTCATGCATTTCCTGTTTAAATTTGCGAAGAGCATCGTCGTTCTGTTGTTCGAGTTGCCTAACCTTTCCCTCAAAGAGTCTTTCATATTATTGTTTGATATCTATCTCGCGCTCTTTGATGATTCGCGAGAGTTGGTCCTGGTACTTCCGATTTGCTTCCTGCTCGATAGCCTCAAGTTGCGCGTTGAGTTTTTTTTCGTAGATTTGTCTATAGCGCGAGTCTAGTTCCTCTCGCAGCTCCTTTTCGACCTGTGGCACAAATTCTCTTAATATTTCATAAACTTCCTCTGAATAAGTGTCCTGCATTATAGATTTGATCTTTTATAAAAATTGGGAGGGCTAACGGTTTGATTATTAATAAAATATAGATTTATGATTTATGATTTATATTTATTTATGTTTAAAAAATTGATATTATTATGAAATATTATGGCTTTTTTTGTTTAACTATTTGTATATGAAAGAGTGAAGAGGGATGTATAGTTTTGTAATTATTCAGCAAATTTATAACAAATATCAGATGATTTATATTAATAATTTAGTTTCAAAAGTTTCCACTATATTCTATCGCATTAACCCTAACAAAAAACCCATCGACTATTTACCTTAATTACGTACCCACATTTTAAGTGTTCTTAGTCCTTCAAATCCACGCCAACAACAATACTTTCTCCACAACTCTACTTTACAGAAAGATGGGCTCATTTATTTCGAGCGTAGAAAAAGAGCTCCAAATCTTCCAGACAAATAGACCCAAGTTTCTCAACGTCACAATTGAGAAAATATACGAGTATCACTCTCTCTTTAAGTCAAAATGCGATACTTTCGCGATTGATAAAAAGGACTTTTTAGACATTTTTAGCTCTGAGGAAAATTTTACAATATGGGACAGAGAAGGCACTAATAAAGTCCATGCCCTTGAGGTCTTTTGCGGCCTCGTAGTGTTTTCCAACGAGATCACCTTCAAATAGAAACTGCGCTTTCTCTTCGATGTGTTTGACTTTAATGAGATCAACAGCATCAGCATCACTGATTTCGAGTGTCTGATCGGTTTCATCTGTGTGGCCACATTTAAACTCCTTGACAAAAATTCCAAAGCCAGTATTGCTGAAATATCTGAACATCTCAGAAAGAGATTTCGCGACTAGCGTGAAAGGGTGTCAATTACAAGAATGCTGAAATTCTGTACTCAAAGCCAGGAGGTCATAAGGTTCTTCGACTTGTTAGGAGTTAATGTCCAACCCGAAACTTCAGCAAACTTAAATCATAATCTCGAGCATCATCGAGAAATGGTCTGCATGGAGTTAGATATTCAAGCACTTGAGGCTCAGCAACTTGCATGGAACGCGAAATTGGTCAGAAAATTTCAAGCTTCGACAAATGAAGACATAAATAAACGCTGTGAACGATAATGGGTGTTCGGCATCAGCAGTTCCCCCTATAAAAAGACACTACTGTAAGTCGATGACAGCATTCTATACCTGACCAGCAAATACGCTATCCTATATTCGTTAGATATAAACTCACAGAGGATATACTCATCGCATACTGCAGAAGTCCATTCATGTGCCTTTTCACCAATCAAAAGCTTAGTGGCCTCGGCCCAAAAGCCAGACCTGACAGGTGGGTTACTTGTACATTTATGGAATTCAATATCGATGCAGACCTTGGCTGTGATTCCAACCATGCATAAATAAAATATTACTTTGATGGAATTCACTGAAGATGGTGAAAGGTTATTAACTGTAAGCTCATGCAGTCGGAATGGTCACTCCTCCCTGTTGATTTATGGTACATAAACATTCTAGATGTTGGCCTCGACCATCATCGAGGGAGAACTACTGAGTTTGCACTTGATTCTGAGCTTAATCGATGATTGGGTTTGGTCTAACGAGACTCCGACAACGACGCTGATGATCAGTTGCACTAGGACCTCCATATATTAAATTCAATGTGGAAATGGGCACGTGCAATCCTACCAGCATTTCGGCTAGGCAAATCTCGAGTGCATATGCCCAGCTTATGTGAATGGAGGGTACCCAAGTATGAAATACTATGCGAACGAATGCCCTCGGTTATCCATTCTCACTGGACACTCTGACGGTACATTGGGTCGGATGTATATCGATGGAGATAAATCGAAATTTGTTCCTTCAGCTATCAAGCTTGGCGAGGGCAAAATAGTGGGAATAGTGGAATTTTCGGAAGGGGTCGTCGTGGGTTCAGGCACTAAACTCTATGTTTACGAAGTCGATTTGTTTGAGGACGACTCAGCACAGCTCAACAAAGTATTTGATTTGGCTGAACAGTCCGGAATCGCACTCACCAGCAGATACATTAGCTAGTTCAGAATATTAAAGAAGGATTCCTAAGTTTTAATAGTAACCAAGGCCACAGAGGTGGTTCGAATCGGCGCAACCCACATCATACTAAAGGATGATGGCTACGATATAGTCGAAGATTGTGTACGCGTAGGTGGAATTATACAGTTCGAAAAAGGAATGACTGCACTCGCGATACTCTAAAGATACGACTCGAGCGAAAGAATCCTTTATGCCTCAAGCAGTCCGAGGGTGGTTGTAGGTATCAACTTGGAAACTCATTTTATCATTGACCAATGGGAACTTGGAGACGATATTTGCTCCATAGACACTGTTTCGCACGATGAAGGTCTCACAGTTTTTGCTCTGGGATGCCGCTCAGGAAAGCTGTATTTAAGACTCGACTGGGAAGAAGTCCCTCGAAGCTACGACTGTCTCGGAGAGGTGGTGGCAGTCAAGTTGAGCCATGACTGCTCATGGCTTTTGGTGGCTACAATCAAGGGCGATTTATTTGTATTTGCCAATACACATAACAATTTCCTATCTCAAGCCCCCCGGAAGATTCATTTCGATAGCGAGTACGCAATTTCCTTGAGTTTTTGTGACGATAATAAATCCTTTCTCGCCTGCACATCCGCGCGGAATCTGTACCAGTTTTTTTTACCTGACCTCAAAAGCAAAAGTCTCTTAAGGGACAATGACAAGCTCTTCGTATCAGCCTGCGATGCGTCGTTCGCTTATATACTCAACGAAAAGGCACTCTCTTTACCTGCCGTTTTGGCGTCCGATGCTCGACTGCTCCTCCTCTCTGATCACGAGGGAAACATTAAGTGCTTTCATAATGCTGCAGAGCTCGACACAAATATCCATATTCCATTGCCAGCCCATGACGGACCGATCTCGAAAATGTTTCTTTCCCTGAACCAAGCACACTTATTTTCCCTTGGCTTTTTTGATTCCTCGCTTATTCACTGGGCCATTAAATCTCCTATTTTTTCAGATACAGAAAATGGGGAGATTGTACCCATGCTCCCAACGCAAGCCCTTGCTGATCATGCAAAAGAGTCGCTCGCAGCAAGATAATCACTCGTGCTATTTCGAGGCACAACAAAAAAATTTAACATGAATAAATAATCCCAAGCTGTAGAAGGCAAGACCTTCGAAAATAGGAGTGAACCTTGGACCAGTCTTCATCTTCGACACGCATTTGGACTGAGCCCCAAAAAGATATCGGCTGCATATTCCCTAGGGGAACCATCCAGGATTATCGTATTTTCAGGTAGGCTTATTATATACATCAACAGAAATGACTCAGTGCAGAGCATCAATGAAAATCATAAACACAAAATAGGTTGCATAGCAGTGAATGAAATCGGGGTTTTGGCAGTGGGTGAAGAGGCTAAAACTCCCAAAATATGGATCTACCATGGTGGGAGTTGCCAGTCTCCGAAAAGGATAAATACTAAACATCGATAGGGCGTGCTACACCTTGTATTCTTTGATCGGAGTCTCTATTCCTACGGAGTGAGCAGCCCAGGCTTCAGCCTTAATGTCCACGATTATAATACTGGAGAGCTTCTGAGTTATAGTTACCTACAGAATCGCATCGAAAGAATCCTTCCATTTTCACAAACTTCTTTCTACACTTTCGAAGAAGTCAGACTTTGGGAAAATCTGTTCCCTTCTCCAATCCTGGGATATGCTACGGCCGGAGCAATCCTGCACATCACTGGGGATTTGTGTCTTGGAAACGCCAAGGGTGATTTACAGGTACTTTCCGGCATCAAATTTTGTACTGTCAAGGCGGAGGCACACTAAGGCTCGATTCTCTTGCTCATAAGTCGATTAGTCGGGGAAAGTGATTTTTAAGTTGTGACTGCAGGTGAAGACTAGACTATTAAAGTGTGGGACAGTATTTTTAATCAGTTAGCAATTGTTAAATTACGCACCTCAAGTGCGTTGACAGTTCTCAATTCCAAAGGGTAACAAGTAGTACCTGATCGAAAAATTACAATATTATCGCTCGACAGTATTGACTCCTGTGTTCTCGCCACTCTTGATTCAGGGCTTGTCATAGAAATAGGGCTGGAAAAGACAGAAGCAATAAAAGCATCGAAACTTAATATTATGACATCCACATACCTGAAGACGGAGCTCCAAATCGAGGATGCAATAAAGTCCGCAGAAATTGTCTACAAGTTGTCAATTGCAGTCAAATATGCGGGACTTGGGATAAGTGATTTGTACATATCTGCGATCCACCCAACAACTCCCACCCTCGCTTTGGCTTCCGGGGAACAACTGCAGTTTCACAGCTACGAAAACAAGCAGATTCTCGGACAGTATTGGTTTAGAGATCAAAACATCACATCAATGAAATTTTCAAGTTCAGGCAGCCACATGCTGATCGGATTCTTGAGCGGGGAAACCATTCTTTTTATGGTTAGCAGCAGCGCATCTGAAGTCCGAATCGTGAATAAACAATGCTTTCTTGGTCCAACAAGGACATCTGTCGTCAATTTGGACTTCTCTCCGAGCAGCGTGTATATTTGCATCTCCTACACTCCTTACCTGAAAGAAGAAGAAGAATTGCGCCGAGAAGAGCCTACAATGGTCCAAGAAGCCCCTCGTTCTCACGTATTCTTATATCGAAATCGAAATGACCCGGAATCCAATGGGCTGGCTGACTATTACCTGTACTCTGATATTGCCGAAAGCATCAGACACAACCTCACTGCCGCCGAAAACCAAAAGCAGTTTGTAGGAGTTCACAACATGCACTTTTTCAACAAAGAAAGCCTGTTAGCGCTCTAGTATGAAAGCATCAGTCTCTCGCCAGTCAGAACCTGCAATCCTCGTTCCTAGATCCGTCTTTTCGACCTAGGCCAACTGTGTTTTCTCAAAGATGACAAAGGCGAAGAAGAAGATGTCGACTGGAAGAACGCCAACCTTTCCAACTTTATCAACACGAGCGCGATGAAAAACGAGGATTCCGCACCCAGGATCACCCAGATGGTTAGTCTAGGCCAAAAGGTAATAATATATGGTGGTGCCGAAGGAAATATTTACATTGTGCGAGGTTCAAGCCTCAGCGCAAACTCTGATAACAAATCGGAGATGTACTTGGGAAAAATCTACCCTACTCACGTATCCCCAATAACCTACCTTCTCCTCAGTTACGACTAGAGGTACTTGTTCTGCATGTCGATGGCGGACTCGGTCGTGCTGCAGTTCTAAGTCAAGTCGCAGATTGATTGGTGGGACCCGGAAAGCAGAGCCATGCTCAATGATCGAAACTCACCTGTTGCGGTGGAGGAGTACCTTCCAGAAGAGCATTTCTACAACTATGTGAACAATGTGATCCCAATGCGCGCGACAGTGGGCACGGTTCTCCAAGACATCTAACCTGAGGAGAATGAGCTCGAAATTTCCCTCGTTCCTGAAGCCATCATCGGGAGAAGAGCATATGATCGTCGAAAAAACCTATTTGTAGACTCTGAGCAAAGACTCATCTATTGCATTGGACCTAACATCGTGATGCAGGAAACAACGGGGGAACAGAGACAGGTCTGCTTCCAGGCTGATGCTGGTGACGAGTCTCTCGCATCACGTGTCAGCTGCATGGCCTTTTCAGCAAAGAATGGACTGCTCGCCATCGGTACGGAAGAGGCTCAAGCTAAAGCAATTGTTTGGGAAGTGCATTCTCGAATCTGTCTGCGAACGAGTATTCTACCCTGCTGTATTCCACATCATATGGCATTCACTGCCTTCGACGAATATCTCTGTGTGGTGGGAGTAAATTAGAAGTACGTCGCTGTGGTTTTGCTTCTCAACTGGAGAACAGGAACATTGCTTGCGACCGCCACTCTGCTATCAACTCCATTGCTAACCTTCCAGGACCTGACCCCTGTTCCCAACAGGCCGGCCGAGTTCATCACCTGCGGGCTCTATCAGCTGACTCTTTGGAAATATAGTGCCGAACTGCTTCTCTTCGAGCATTTCTCCGTCAAGACTGCCGCTAACTTCGTCAGTGTGCAAGTTACTTCTGAATGTGTGATTGCCGGCACAGATGAAGGAATGCTGTATGTTTGGGATCTCACTGAGAAGACCCTAATTGCATAACTCAAAATAACAACTGAGTCAATAAGATGTCTACTTCTGACATAGTTTTAGGAAAATCATTTTCAGATCATAGCAGGATGCATGGATGGATTTGTCTATGTGGTTGCAGGCGGGCGCGCCACAGAACTCAAAACCATCAGTTCCTCGCGACTTCCTGACCTCACGGCCGAGGGAACCGAATTTCAAGAACCTCGATCCCGCACCTATCCAGTAAATGTCGATATCCAGTCGCTCGCTTTTTTTTAGAGCTCTGAAGAATAGCTTCTCCTCTACTGCGGCACTCGGAGTGGTGATGTTTGGCTCGTCGCCGACCCTTGGGCTCAAGTGATATTCGCCCACGATCACGAATAACCGGCTGGAGTTTGCCTTGAAGGAGACTACCTCTATTCGATTTCGGTGTTCGGGCTTTTTGAAGTGTGGAACATAAAAACCATGAAAAGAGTGCAGTGGCATCACTTTCGCCGCAAAGGCAAAAAGCTTCTGCGATTCGTCTAGGGGAACATCATAGTCATCTTTGATAAATCAATTGAGATCATCGATGGAGATTCACTTGTGAAAGGAACTATAAGACTATTGACTGATGTTTTCAACCTTAGTATCGAAGCCTACACCATCACCGATGCTTGCATCTGTTCGCGTCGGCAGACCTTGGCAATCGCGACAACTGACAAATACAAAAGCGAAATCAATATCTACCGGCTGAACGAACAGCAATAGTTTGGGAGTGTCAAAATATTTCCATTATCGCGAGAAGTCGAGTTCCTGGACTTCAGCACTGACGACAACTACCTGCTTTTTAAGGACCGACACTAAGACCTGGGAATCATCGACCTCAAAGAACTCCAGCGCATCAACACCATTTTTATTGAGTTCGATATTAACTGGGTGAGTGACGGCATTCGAATCAGCGAGCAGGCCCTCAAAATTCACTCGTGCTACAATAGAGAGAATATCATCACCTGTCTGCTTCCCCTCCAAAACAAATATCTTCTCGTTGCAGACGAGATTGGGACACTCAGGATTTTTGACTACCCTTGCACTTCGAACAAGGTAGGCCATCTCCATTTGAAATGCTATACGAAACACATGAACTACATTAATAATCTCTGCTGTAGTGCTGATGGGAAATGGGTGGCTTCTACCTCTGAACTCGATCGATCTCTAGTTATTTGGCGGGTATCCTGATTGGTTATAGAAATATTCCAATATTTTTCACTATTAAATCTTTTGATCATATGATTACTTAACTTATATTTTTTTATTATTATTATTATTTATATTAATATTTTTTTATATTATTTTTTAAATATTTTTTTATTCCTATCCAATTAATTTAATAATACTATGATATAAATTATCCGACCATCGATCGACAAAATCTAAAAACTTATCATTAAAATTGAAGCGACTTTTTTAGGGTAATGGGATTCTTGCTGAGTGCGAGCCGAGTTAACTGCGGAAAATATTTCCTCGCCTCCTAATTAATTGAATCCATGTGAGGGACAGGCTCAGAAACTAAAAAAGCATCAAACATATAAAATAAATTATAGTAATGCAGATTACTTGAATGCTTTAATGTTGGTATGTCTTCATTTATTTATTGACAATAGCTAAAGTCAGAAATTTCGTTATTCTCTGAAATTTAAAATATTAATAATAGAATAAAATTTTAATTTTTATATAACGTACCACATCTAATGCAATACAGCTGTGGGAACCTACATTACTTTAAGGGTTCAAGATCCTTGATCAGATTTTCGTCTATACATAGAATGTAGTTATTGTTTGTTTATATTTGTGAGCCTTACGAAGCCATAGTTCCCGAAGTTGAGGAAAATTGAAGAATTTAAAGTCGGCGATGGAAACAATTTGATTTCGATCTAACTTTTGGCATATTGATATGTTTAATGTTGGATTGTTTACCCAGCTCCAATTTTTCCAGTCGAGGAAATTTAAATTATTTGAAGGCAGAAATGTCAGAAATCAAATTGTGGCCTTGATTAGTATTAATTAGATATTTATAGAGAGAGTTATTATTTTTTTAATAATGATTAATTACCAAGACACAGATAATTTAACCTTGGAAACTTTGCCTGTTTTAGCGGAGAAATATTTGCAATGCTATTTCCATCTACCTATCATGATCATAAGATAAATTCACGTATACATACACGTATATTATAAATATAAAATATAATATAAGATCCTACCTAAATGAAGTTACCTGAGCTCAGGGAAAGATACCTGAGAAATCCATTCTAAACTGCTGCTCAAAGTATGACCTGTGGAGATTAGAATGATAATTAATGACGATGTATATATATATGATGATACCACAATTCAGAATCTTCAGCTGAGGGAAGTTAACACTCAAGAGGACGGACATAGTTACTAGATTTCCAGCTTGTAAAACGTAATATAGATAGACAAAGTTGAGCGTATTTACTTTCTTTATATTTTACATAAATCGAGGCTTTGAAGTTGCGGAAGTTTGAGAGACTTTAGTATATTGATATCGGTAACTCCAGTTGATCCCAATCCGAGTTTCCTAACCTGTGCTAGATCGAGATAATTGAGGACGCTGAGATCAGTGATTTTAGAGTTATAACCTGAAGATATCAATTATTACCTTGATTATATGTTTTACTATATTACTCAAACTCAGTTCTTGCAAAGATTGACACTTCAACATCCTGAGAGATTCTAATGACGATATATTGAGTCGAAATAGTCGAAGGCACTGGATCTTGCTGATGTCCATCGTAAGCAATACCCTCCATCTATTTCTCTGCGCTGATAGTTATCCAGCCTTCAGATATTCGCTCAAGCCATACCTGTGCAGCCTGTAGTCATCCTCAGCCAATTTTAAAATGATATTTGTTACCTTTTCATCTCCACTCTCGCTTATTAATTAGTGCTGATTCAATTCGATGTTGTCAGTTATTTTCATTGACGACGAAAATAGTTTCTAAGCGGATTATTAGATTTTGGCTTTGAGTTCGCTAGTGGTTTCTTCAATAAGTTTTATTAGTTTTCGAATTCCGTCGAAGTTATTCTATGATCTCGTCATTTTATTGTTGAGATATTCAACCAGTTCATGCAGCTCAGCGCCAGTCACTATGGATGGTGTTAACTGCGAGTTTAGACTTAAAAATGCATGGTTGAGGAAAATAGGCTATGGTCTAATTAAGTTACACAAGTCTAAGTCAAGCGATTCAATACTCTTTTTAAGGGATTTAACGGACTGGGCAATGCTTTCCAAGATTTTAGGCTGGATAGAGCTGTTTATTAGAGTGGAGCTGTTTTCCCAAGTGGTTTGAAGATCTTTCAAGGAAATCGTCTACTTGCATAGCGAATGGTTAGAGGTGCAAACGCATGAAGAAAGAGAGCATTTGAAAGCGTGATATTTACAGAATGGATCGGTGCAGACTGTGGTTGCCTGTTGATTTGCTTAGCATTGTCTATTTACATTATGAGTAATTTGATACTACATTTTATTGATCAATTTATAATTAGCTTGAGAAAGTTTACATTTTCAACCGAATATCATTTTTTATAAGTATTTTTTAATATCTATGTTTGTATTGTTGAAAAATATCAATACTTGTATGTTCAAAGATATTCTCATATAACGTAATCAATTGAAGTTTATATTGTTGAATAAAAGCCATACTTTGTGGTACAGAATAATCCTTGACTTCGATGCTTCTAGTAGTTTGATATTTTGCATTCAAAAAACAAGAATAAAATAGGATTTAACAAAAATAAATAAGATAATAGTTAGTTCATTTGGACTTTTTTAGCACTTAGTCGTATAAATTGTTTGTAATAACATACTATTACTCAGAAAATATCTTCGTCTCTGCCTTTTGTTTTGCCACCCGATAGACTGGGGATATATACAATTTATTCCCAAGAAAGGGTATCCCATGGCTCCCCTATTAGCAAAATCGCTTCAGTGCCTCACGTTATTTGAATGCCACCAGGCCTAAGCCCAGCGATATCCCGTCTGAATTTAGGGGCATGTCAATCTTCTAAACGACTCCGAAGTCTTCTGCTATTTATTTCACGTCTCTAATCGTCAACTCTTTAGGGATGTTTGTAACTTTCGCCGAATGAACTGCCTAGGAGAAAACAATCGACGGAAAAAAGCGGTAAAACTTGATTTGGGATTATCGAAAAGCCAAGCATTATTATAGGGTGTGGTTGTTAGCGAACTGGATGACTGCGTTTCCTGTATTGAGGTATTTTCTGTCTACAATCAATTCGATGGCTTTGATCATGCTGCTGAATGTGGCGAGATGCTTCCTTAGATCCAGCTACGACCATTCAAGTGGGACGTTCTTTGCGATGGCAATAGTATCCGGTTCATTTATGGCTATTTTAGAGTAGGTTTGGGTAGTTTTGAAAAATGATGAATACTTTATTAAACTCCGAATCATTCTCAATATTATCAACTTATGTGATAATATTATAATATGGAAAACTTAAATGAAAGAAAGACAATAATTCAAATAAAATAAATATATATATATACACAGATTATCATAATTTAAGTATCAGTATTGGCAAATTGTTTGATATATTCTCATATATTCTGAAATTGTAGGGGATTGCTCGAAAATTCGAACAGGTAAAAAGAGAAATAACCCTTGCGATTAAAAAGACAACATTAATATCAATTATTAATATAATTATTAATACAATTAAAAAAACCAATTTATATAATTTTTTAATAGAAGACTCCTCCCTTCTTCTGATTTATTCTAAGTATTCATATTAAACGATATTTAACCTGTTTTGAATATTCTTATTGCTATTATTACTTAAATATATTTTATTATATATTTTAATATAGTGAGCTTTATACATATATATATACACAATTAATACATATATATAGATATATATATATTATTCTGAAAAATATGCACCTGCATTCACTAAACTCGCAAACAACTACTAATCACACCTAAAGTGAATTCTGTTTGGTTGTACTGATCCAGGACACCCATCTGCACAATTTGTTCCTACAAAAATCACTCTGGAAAACTCTCAGTAAATTCCCCCTGATTCAAGAGATTTGGCCCCAGGTTCCCATCGAATTCGTAGGAGATTTTACGGACTTTGTCTCTCGCATTTCTAAAAATATCCCAATCCCAAAATGTCGATATTAAGTTTCCCCTGATCAACCGGAGTCGAAACATATGTTTGGCAGTAGATTTTGATTTTTGGTTGATGGATTTCCGCCTGGGTCCCATCTGGCAGAATTTAGTGGCTTATTGTTTTTGTTAGTAAGGCTATTTTCAGTCTCAAAATATCAAAAAAAATTGAGGAAAAAAAAACTCTGATAGTGTAGTAATTACAACAAATGTGAACTGGTAATATCATCGTATCTGTGATGATGACGTAGAAAAAATTATAATTGGGGTTGTTTAATTGTTTCCTTTCTCTTTCAAAAAAAAAATAATAATAAAAAATAAAACAAATTCAATTGATTTCTCCTATATTTTAACATCATATTTATTGAAATCAGTGGGGTTTTCCTTTCTGATCCTCCCTGAAACGACGGAAGCAAGCTAACGAAGAAAGAGAAGAAAAGCAAAAAAAAGGAAAAGAAAAAGAAAAAAAGAATTTATTTGAATAATTGATATTTAAACCAATCATAATTACCGCTTTGAATATTGTCCAATCACAATTAAGACATCATTAATTTTCGATTAATATGCTAATTTAAATAGATCATTATTATACTCTCTTCTTTATAATCAATTTAAAAAAATAAATTAAAAACAATTTAAAACTCAAAATAAATCAAAAATGGGCAAGAAACCTACTGAAACCAAACCCGCCAAAACCGGCAAGTCCGCTGCAGGAAAGAGCAGAAGAAGAAGAGTCGAGACCTTCTCGATTTACATCTACAAAGTCCTCAAGCAGGTCCACCCCGACATCGGCATCTCCAAGAAGGCCATGAACATCATGAACTCGTTCATTCACGACACCTTCGACAGAATCGGCTCAGAAGGATCCAAGCTCGTCAGATTCAACAAGAGAAGAACTTTGTCTTCCCGTGAGGTTCAGTCTGCTGTCAAGCTGATCTTGCCCGGAGAGTTGGCCAGACACGCCATTTCCGAAGGCACCAAGGCTGTCACCAAATACGTGAACCCATGATTTTTATACCTTTATTTGTAAATTTTGGTTTATTTGCTTTTTTATCATTCTCTGATAAGTTTTAAATCTTAATATTTTTTTTTGTCATAGCATTGATGTTTAGTTTTTGTATTTACTTTAATATTGCTGGAAATAATATAAAAATGAAAGACATCTATAAAGTTTATTTATATCTATATATTTTATACAGATATAAATATATGTGTGTGCTTCTTCTGAGTAAATATTCTTTTTAATACTAAAATTAATGAGGTGTTTCTATTTATATGATCAATTCAATATTTTATATCAATTACACATATATAAATAAAGGATAGTCTTCTTTGATTTGCGCCCTTCTTATATTTACTTTATTTATAATATTGAGCCTTTTCTTCGTAAGTCCTTATCATATACGGTTTTCTCTCAATCGGAGAGTAAATTTTGATAGTTTCAGGAAAATGATGCCATTTCTTGAGGCAATATAGTAATAACAAATAAAGAATCGAAAATATATAAAAAAACTATTAATAGGTTTGAAATTAAGACGATATTATTTATTATTCGTTTTTTTTTAAAAAAAATTTACACTTATAAAAAACATACAAACTATTCCCCTTCGCATTCAGAATGATTTGAAAATTATAATTTCGTTCTTTGCCATCATCCTTAATCGAATAATAAAATCATAATAAAATTGTGATTAATATAATATGATCTTTTAGTTTTACCTATGTGATTTACTTAATTTAAAATGTTTAATACTTAATTAATCCAAAAGATTGGAATGCTCACTAAATGCATTGATTAGTTCAAAATTTCCAACGACTAAATATTTTACATTAGGGCTTGAATCAGCTGGCAAGCCTAGCATTCTATATATTTGTATGGAGGGATATAACTGAACCTGAAAACGTACAATTATCTATTGCAGGATTTATGAATTGATTTATCTAATGTAGAGGAAACAATATTTTATAAACTGAGTGGACACGTTACACATTTACACATAATTTAACTGTGCTTTTCGTAAATTTAATTCATACTTTTGAGTTTGATGATGATGATGATGATGATGGGTGATTTGGAAACAAAGTTAAATATATAATTAAATAGAGGATTTATAGCAAAGCGATAAAAATTTGATACGTTTGACATAATTTATAATAAATCTAGTAAATTTATTATAGAGGTTACTTAAAAACAATAATAATATCGGATTCATCTATTGATTAATCATAGCTCTAGGAAATCGATACAATCGGAGTCAATGAAGTCGAGCGAATTGAGTATATCTTGAATTATTCTTGAGAGTTTCTTAGTGAGAGTTGTTCGGAAGCATCCCATCAGTCAGGTTGACTCTTTCTCTGCCCTTCT